>JARFIW010001131.1:2367500-2659817 GCA_036346225.1 Platerodrilus igneus
GGACATTCAAAATATAGACAGATATCACAGACTTGGTGCACCGGACAAATCAAGAAAAAGACCCCGGTCGATTATTGTTAAACTTATATCATACTATTATAGAAGAAGAGTATAACATTATTTTATTTTCTTCGTGTAGCCGAATCCAAGCAACTGAAAGTAACCTGTAACAAAAAAAGACATTAATGTGTTGTTTAAAAAGAGAGGAAACGTGTTTTCGGCCAATAAGACATATTGTCGTTAATCTAACAATATATTTTATCGTCCAGCGACACCACGTGGAGGTAAACGCATGTTGCCGGGAGCGAAGAAATTATTAAGGATGGAGATGGTGGGTATGTCTTATAACCAACTTACATACTACTGTATACATACGCAATAAAATATATACAAATATAGCAACTGTCTTATATTTTTATGCCCCCATGCGTAGGTTGATATGCTTCCGAGGATGACGTAACGCTTGTCATCATCGCCCGATAAACTAATTTTATTAATCAACTGTGTATACAAATCGTGTTTCTTACTTCGGATTGATACCATCGTATTCATGAGGGCCTCTTCGCTATTAATAACTACATCCTTAAAACTATCTACACTAATCACAGCCACCACACTATGGCTAACACACTTAATTTACTTGACAATATTCTTTTCTCCTACAATACAGTAAGACTTAGCCCTACTACCTACAAATCATCGTTGAACTCGTCTTTAAATTTCCCTACAACTTTTTGTTCACAAGCGGTATATTGTATTTGTTGTTAGCCGGATAGTCACTAGTATCGAAATGTTCAATGTTTGCGCTAATGTCACTATACAAGTTTTAGATTTCCACACTGTACACTAGTGAATTGGTATCCGTATAAAAAAAGTGGATTTGGTTACCATACAAAGACCTCATCGTACTGTAATGAAATTCATACATTAAGGTTTTAGACAAGTCTAAAACCGAGAAACCTGCATAAATTGGTTTATCTTAAGTAACTTTGACTCGATCCATTTGCACAATAACCAAATCCTCTCCTAGTATAGTGCAACTATGGAAATAAGGTCGGACAATTAGCGTACTCGCGCACAACCGTTTACCAGAAGCATCCCACCAAGTCACGATTTTCACATCAATGCGATTGTCCACATTCTCCATGGTCTTCTCGAACCCTGCGTTATTCATCAATTTATAGAAGTGTCTTTCAAACACGTTTTTCGCCAACGTCCTCAACCCGGTGTTAAAGTCAATATACGCCTTTAACCATGGGGGACTAAGTAAATTCTAAAACCAGGTGGATTGCTTTTAGTTTGAGACCGTATCGCATACACTGTTGTAGGTTACGATAACTTTCTAGTTAGCTGTTGAAGTGTGCGGACGTGTTTTACGGAGCTCCCGCTTCTGCAGCAACAAGTAAGTTTTTATATAGGGTTTATTACTATATTTTTATATTTAAAGTTTTATTATTTATTGTATTTAATTTTATTATTATGTGGCATTAAATTTTAATACGTAGGGCAGTAAATAAAACTAAAAAAAACAAAATTTAAACCAAATAAATAATAAATAAATCGCGTTTTAATTTAAATTTTAACCAAAATTCGCATTTAAAAATAAAGTATCTTAAATTTCGGACTTCTAGACAAAAAATCTAGTCGACTAATACCCAAAATAAATTGAAAATAATTTAAAAAGGCGTTTTTAATAAATTTAAAGAAAAAAAACGCGTAAATAGTGTAAAAACCACCTAAAACCATCAAAAAAGTGTGTAAAACTTTTTTAGTGCGCGTATAATAAAATAACAATCTAAAAACCAAAATCTAGCCTCTTTTTAAATTAAATAAATAACTCAAAAACCGTAAATTTTGAGACAAAATAAATATAAATATTCCATATTTTAAATACCGCCTACTTAAAGATCCTTAAAAGTCGATCTTTTGGTTAATTAGTGGTATAATACTTGAAGGTTGTGCCAGGCACCGAGTAAACACGGGGTAAGTGCGTTTCCGGTACCGCATTCCAATAGTGCGTGTTTTTATTTGTTTATTTCCGCAGTTAAATTTAAAGTGCAGTAGTTTATAAATTTGATATTTAAAAGTAATTAGCTCGTGTATATTTAGAATTTGATTTTTTAGTTTGTAAATTTAAATAAATAAATACAGTGTTTACGGTTTATTTTTAATCAAACTATTTTTATTAGGCTAGCGATTTTATTTGGTTCTAGCTGTTAATTTGACGTTTAGTGCTTATTGTACTTTTGTTAAATTTGAAATTTAATTTGACAGTTCGAAATTTAAATAAATACATAAATACAGGGTTGTTTACGGTTCATCTTTAACCAAAATATTTTTATTGGACTAACGTTTTGCGTTCTTCTAGCGTCGTAACGGTCAGGTCGCTTTTTGAGTTGCGTTTTTCGTTTGTTACTCTTTTTTTCGTTAGCTTTGTTAGCATGGTGGTCCACCAAGACGAGGAACCGGTGCCACGGAAAAAGAGGGGTGATCGGTCGGAGGCCGAATGCGCTGTTGAGGGAAAACAGCTTAAGGTGGTCTTGAAGGACGTTAGGTTAGTGACTCAGGAGGAGGTTGAGGAGGTAAAGAAGAAGCTTGTGTCTGCAGCGGTCGTGTCGGGGAAGTCGGAGCTTCCAGCGGTGGTTGCGGCGGCTGAATTGCCCTCTACTTCAAGAGGCCAGCGTAAGACGTCGATAGCAGCAACGGTAGCGTTGTCGCTAGCGACCTCGATGAGCTGGAGCAATTGAAGTTTAGGGTGAGGAAGGCGCACGCGATCATCTGCGGGAAGGTGCCGACAACCTCCGCCACTATCGTCGTGGAGGACAGAAAGGTGATTCGTCATGCCGTGGATGATATCCGCGACACGATGAATCAACTTATAGGAATAATTAGGGCGTTTAGACTCTGTTTAGAGAATTCTGGGAGAGCCAGTGTTGCCGGGGGAAGTCCAGCGGGGATTATTTCTGGTGGCTCCGTGGCGTAGTGGTATGTGTGTGACTACTACGCCCAAGGTCCAGGGTTCGAATCCCGACACGGTCCGTTTGAAAAATGTTAGGCGAGCATTTTTCACAAAAATACACCCTCGTTCGGATGCGAGGTAAAATGGAGGTCACGCACGTTAAAGATCCCTACCTTACTTGGAACAGCAAGGGTTCGGCAAAATTCCAAATTTTTCAGGTAAAAAAACTCGCTTCCTGGCCAATGTAGTACCTTCAGGTGGAGAATTAAAAAATCACATGTAAGGGGATTATTTCTGTTTCAGGACAGCAGGGTTCCCGGAGCCAGGAGGTGGTGATGCCGCGTAAGGTGTCGTATGCTGCAGCAGCTTTCGGTGCTACGCCAACGTTTGCTGTTAGGGTCGACGCCAAGCCTGGTGAGAAGGAGGACGTCATGTCGACCCTGAAGAAACAGGTCGATCCTGCTCGTGATGGTTTTGTCGTTGTCGGAGCTCGTCATACATGTAGGGGCGGTGTTGTTGTGGAGTGCGCAGGTCGTGAAGACGCTAAAAGATTGCAGTTGAAGGTCGGCGGGTACTGCAATGAGCTCGTAGCGAAGACGATCGAGAAGAAGCGTCCACGGGTCGTTCTTCCGGGGGTTGCGCGGGGATGAAGGCTGAAGATCTCGTGCGGTTGATTGCGAGCCCGAATCCTCGTTTCGGCGATTTGAAGCTAGAAGAGCACCTGAGAGAGAGGTTCAGATTTGGCGGAAAGGGCCCTAGAGATCTCTTCGCCAACGTAGTCTTCGAAGTAACCCCCACACTTTGAAGGCGTATATTAGCTGACGCTATCAACCTCAGGTGGCGAAGAGTCTGGGCCCGGGACCACTTCTCGATGACGCAGTGTTACCGGTGCTACGAGTACGGCCATAGATCGATGGAGTGCAGGCAGACGGTACAGTGGTGCGGTGACTGTGCCGATGTCGTGCATGAATTCAAGAATTGCCGGAAGGCAGTCCCCTGCTGTGTGGTTTGCGCTAGGGCAAACGACAGAACTGGCGGTGGCGCGAGGGTCGATACGCGCCACGACGCCAAGTCGAGTAAATGCCCCACGATGCAGCGTCTGAAGAACGGAATCACACGTAACATCGATTATGGACTATGAAGATAAAACAAAGGCTACAAGAAGCAAGAAGATTAAATTCGCGCAACTAAATCTCGGGAAAGGAAAAGGGGCAACAAATAACTTCGTAAAGTTATTTTTCGAAAAAAATATCGACATCGGGCTTATACAGGAACCGTACCTGTATAGCCACAAAATAACAGGTTTTGGGAGGGGGGTTACCGTCTTAAACGCGAATAGCAAACGACCGCGCAGCGAAATAATAATAAATAATAGTACGTGTGCCGGAATTATATTAAATAATCTGTCAAACGAATTCTCAACGACGGCCGAAATCAAATCAGGGGGAAATACGTTCTACGTAATAAGTGCGTACCTCCCGCCGGTGGATTCCAGGCGGGAAAATTCTCAAACCGAGGACTAAATAAATCAAATAGAAGGCGTCTTTCGAAAAATTGGTAGGAATAAAAAACTAATAATTGAAGGAGACTTTAATACTAAGTCGCCGTTATGGGGTAGCCCTATCGAAGACGATAGGGGCTCGCAGGTTGCTTATTTTTTTACGAAATGGGATCTTAGTGTAATAAACACTAATGATTCACCTACGTTTGAGGGGCATAGAGGCAGCAGTTTTATAGATATTACTGCAGCCTCAAACGAGATGTTAGAGTTCATTTGTAATTGGGAATTGAAGTCGGACGAGGTAACGCTCTCTGATCATAAATTAATTACTTGGGATATTGAAACCAAAGCAAGCATAAACGAGCAGCTAACTATATTTCCGCGGTTTTGTAATAAAAAGACTAATTGGGAGCTGTTTAAAGAAAAATTTGGCGAAAGCATACCCGCGCTCGAGAACGAGCTATTAAACTGCAAAGGAGTATTGTGTCGTTGTTGCTTTGGACATTTCAGTAGCATTTGATGCTGCCTGGTGGCCATTGATCGTTTGCGAATTGGAAAGTAAGGGTTGTCCGCTAAACTTGATGTTTTTGGTCAAGAGTTATTTCTCAGGGCGATTGGCACAGTTTGAAATTCCGGGTAAAGTTTTGTCGCGCGAGGCGGAAATGGGATGCCCGTAGGGGTCATGCTCTGGTTCCACATTTTGGAAGTTGTATGAGAGCATTTTTAGGGTCAGGTTGCCCACGGGATGCTCAATCGTTGGGTTTGCAGATTACTAATGGATATGCGCATAAAGTCGAACGAGGCGCTTAATAAGTTACACGAATGGTCGCAGCAGGCTAAGCTAAAATTTAACACGTTGAAATCAGAGGCGCTTTATTTCGGGACGAATCCTGGACAGCGACCCCATAGACTAGAGTTAAGAGGATGCTATCACATACCTCGGTGTCAAGATCGACAATAAATTAAATTGGAAAGCGCACGTACAGTACGTAAAAAGTAAGGGCAGCGAAATATCAAATAAAATGATGGCGGTGGCGAAAATGAATTGGGGTTTCAGAGGCGAATCTCTTAGGACAGTTTACGCCGGAGCAATAGAGCCGGTGATGCTGTGCGCAGCATCCGTTTGGGCGGAGGGTTGTAAAGTAAGGGAAACTCGACAGCTGACGAGCGTGCAACGCATAACCGCGGTCAAGGCGGCGAGGGCGTACAGGACCACTTCTACG
Source organism: Platerodrilus igneus (assembly GCA_036346225.1). Lineage (NCBI taxonomy): Eukaryota > Metazoa > Arthropoda > Insecta > Coleoptera > Lycidae > Platerodrilus > Platerodrilus igneus. The sequence goes on from JARFIW010001131.1 coordinate 2,373,184, forward strand.
GAGGCGGTCCTGGTGATCAGTAGGACTCTCCCTATCGAATATGTTGTTAAAGAGATCAGAGATAGGAGGTTGGTTAATACAGGGAAAGGACAGGAAATTATAGAGAGTATGAATCTTGTAAATAGGGAAGCTGACAGGAAAATCGTCGTGTCAGAGTTAGGGCACCCGGTCGATGTTAGAGGTATCGAATTTGTCGAAGGTGATGGGGAAGATTTACACGGACGATTTGCGTAATGGACAATGGTCAAGCAGGCGCTGCGTTTGTCGTATATAATGAGCAAAGAGAAGTGTTTCGGTTTCAGACCAAAGTCGTGAACTGGAGCACATCTTCCAGTGCGAATTGGTAGCCATACGGGAGGCTATCGATTATGTAATAAATCATACGGGCAAAGAGGCAACGAGTATTATATAATCAGTGATAGTAAATTGGCGCTGACGGCTTTAACGAATATGAACACCTCGACATACCTCCAAGCTGACGTCTGGAGGATAGCGCATACGGCGCTCGAGTTCCGACGTTTAAAGTTCTGTTGGGTTAGGTCGCACGATGGTAACATAGGGAACGATAGGGCTGATGAATTAGCTAAAGAGGCCGCGACGGGCGACTTTCGGATATCACATTCGTCGATACCGAGGTCTATAATAATTAAAAGAAAGCTGCGCGAAAAATCAATATGACAATGGGAAGAGAGGTGGAACAACGCTGCTACGGGCAGGTAAACCCACAAATTCATACCGAGCATAAAAGCTAGAGGTAAGATCGAGGTGAAACTCGATTATAAAATGGTGCAACTGATAACAGGGCACGGCGCCCTGAAAGCGTATTTACAAAGGTTTGGTTTAACCGACAACGACCGCTGCGAATGCGGTGAGGGCGCAGAAAGCACAGAGCACGTACTCTTCGACTGCACACTCGAGGCGGCAAATCGAAGGTTAGCTGATATGAAATTAGCTGTGGCAGGGCTAGCATGGCTCAAGAGCGTAGAGGAAGTCGGGGAGGTGGCTAACCAGAAGGCGTTCTGGACAGCTTTCAAAGAATTTTCAGGAAGGATCGCGAGATTGGACGGTGATAACCGCGCGTAAATCGGAGGGTGAGGGGGTGGGGAAAGATTGAAAATTTTAGATTTGACTTGGCATGAGAAATGGATATGAGCATGGTATAACCAAAACTTGTATAAAAAAAATAAAAAAAAATTAAAAAACAAAATTAATTAATTATGATTATAACCAAAATCTAATATCCACGACAAACCCACACACCACTAAAACAATCATTGTCAAACTTTAAACACGCGGAATATCGGAAATAAATCAAAACAAGTAAATAATAACAAACTAAATCAAAAACCCTCATTAATTTAAATCAGTAGATAAATAAAGAAAATAAAATAGAATGAAACCGCGCATCCCCCCTGGACTTTAAAGTGATAGGTGATTGTGATCCCCCCAGAACGTTTAGTGCATACCCACCAGGACTTTAGCAGGGCATACCCATGTCCCCTTAGCTGTAAGATTTTAATAGACATAAGAAGACGACTAGATCTTCGGATACTGGAGAAATTATTATCGAAAAAAAATTGTGGCGGCTGCACTCGCATAAGCATTGATTTGTATTGATAAGTAGATTTAAAATAATTTAATGAGCAGGTTTTTGTGTGTAATGGCGCTAGCCGATATAATGCTTATGCGAGTGCATCTGATAAATTGGGCAATACTTTTTGCTTTCTTTTGTGCACAGCTATTGATTAATGCTTATTAGATATCTATTTACATAAATATATTTATTTATACTTTTATTTACATTTTATATTTATTTATATTCATTTTGCTTTTATTTTTGGAGCTTGATTTGTTTTGTCTGACGTTCTGTCGCCATTTTTGGTGGCAGCATTTTTATAGGAACGAGGATTGTAATTGTGAAGAATGTAATTATAATATAAATCAGTTAGGGAATGGTAGAGAAAGCTAGAGATGGATTTAGGCTAAAGATAAAATAAATTACTTAGATCAAGGAAGACAAATTTGCAAATTTATAGAGCAGGCAAAATAGCTGGATTCACTATTAAAATATTTGGCGAATGCTTAGAAACTTGAATCCATTTTTAATGTTAGTTAGCTAGATTTGGATAGTTTTAAGACGACCCTTCAGGTCGCACCGGTAACCAGAGCTAGCGACTGCTATCCGGTATTACGGGTCCCTCTCCTTTTACTTTCGCGTGTCTTGTTGAACGGACACACACCAAATTAACGCTAGGGATACTATTATTCAAACCTTATTTTTAGTTTTTGTTTTAGCTTGTTAGATTTTTATTTAGGATCGATTAATTTTGAAGTTAGATTAGATCTAAAGCACGTTTATATTTTCGCGTTTAAACCCAATGTAGTACCTTCGGGTGGAGCATTGGGGACGTGGCCGCAAGTATAGCGGCCATTATTCAAATTATAACGTACGGTAATGAATAATACAGTTCTTCTTGTTGTGAATAGTTGCTAGCAACTTAGATGTTTTCGATTTGGGTGATGGGGGTACTATGTATTCAGGGCAGAAGGGTAGATCGTTGTGGGTGTTACGACACGAGTAGGAATATATATATATATATATATATATATATATATATATTTACAAATATTTGAACGAGACGACCTGCGCGCCACAACCAGTCTCGCGCCACCTCTGGGGAATTGTTAATGCTAGGAGAAGTTGTTAGACCGCGAAAGAGGAAGCGTTTAAAGAGACGCGCTCCCGCAATTGTAAATTGTAACATTGGTGTTCAGCTTTAATAAATTCATTATTATTTTTGTATGTCAGTGTTATCAATCACAGCAAGCTTCGTAAGCTTCTCGATATACAGTCCACTGCTCGCGCTTCCATTACATCGCTAGTGAAGGCAACTCGTTTAAATTAGGTCTACCGTGACCTCCTCGTTCAACAAACATTTCTTTCCTCGAAACACGATCATTATATTTGGTCCATCTACGCAGGATCGTGACTTTTGTGGCCGCCTGTTTGTTTAATCATCTATCAAAAAACTTAGAAAATCTAACAATAATTAGTACGTCTATTGCTAACTCGTTCTCGTATATGCGAATTCATATGGTGCTATCGTGCTTCAATGTATCGCATATGGTAACAAACATTCTAATCGGGCTGGAAGTGAAGCGTATCTTCACAGTCTAATATCCTCAGGTAAACCAGTGCTACAAATACTCGAAAACATTCTGGTTTGCAAGTTGTTCTGTCCTTTTCGTACATTAGAGCGAAGAGGAAAACACGATTTCGAAACAAGCTACAAGGGCAACGTACAATCATTAGAACTTGTAGATAGCGGCTATAAACGATATACGCCGATATTTCTCGATCGCAGCAACCCTAGTGGAAGGAGGTCAACTACTTTCATCAGGTGCTTTGTGTTTACATTGGTTCAACCCGTAGTTTGAACTTGAATACAGGTAATCTTGCCTACGATAAAGGTCATTACGCTGTTATTATTTCACCCTTTCCTTTAAATTAAACCCGTTTTCATTCATTATATTACTTCAACATCATGGTACAAAATCTAGATTTGAATTTAGTTCACGGACAAATTAAGAAATACAAAACTAAACGTTCTTATCTAAAGCGCTCGCTTACGATTCTTGAAAAATATTTATTGGAAGAAATTTGCCGGGAAACCCAACAAAAAGCTTCGCGACAATTTGATACATGTATTAAATTAATTGACGAACTTGAATCTTATTTACAAAAAATTTACAATCTTGATTTTGATGTAGAATTTCAAGATTTATTTAATGAACAAATGGAAACTGATACGATGTTTTCTACGTTACAAGTTAAAATTAACGCGTTGAATATTAATAAACCAGAACAAAAACCTGTTGTTCCTCAACCAGAAATTAATCTCAATACGTCTGTTAATCGATCTGTAGCAGCGAGGTTACCGGTTTTAAATCTCCCTTATTTTTCAGGAAAATTTGAAGAAGTCTTCTCGTTTATTCAGGTATTTGATTCTTTAATAGGTTCAGACCCTTCATTAAGTCCCTTGAAAATCGGAAGCAGCGGAAACTATCAAATGTTTAGAAATTACGCCTGAAAATTATGAAAACGCGAAACAAATCCTACGTGATCGATATGAAAATGACAGAGTTATTGTTACAAATCACATTCGTTCAATTTTTGAATTGCCTGCCTTACATAAAGAGTCTTATTAGGGACTACGTAATATTTTAGATATTGCTTCGCAACATTTAAGGTCTCTTACTGCCATGGGGAGATCTGTTGCTAAATGGGACAATATGTTAGTTTATCTAATAACCTCGAAACTTCCACTTACAACGCGTAGTGAGTGGGAAAATAAATTAACGTCCACGAATGTACCTACATATAAAATGTTATCTGACTTTTTAACACAAAAATGCCACGCTTTAAATGCGATAAATTCTCGTGAAGCTAGCGATAACACTAGTTTCAAACGACAATTCACAAAAAATAATTACAAGCCCGCGTCTTGCAGTTTGACTCTAAACAAACCAAGTAATTGTAATTATTGCACAGAAAGTAATCACTTTACAAATCAGTGCTTGAATCTTTTAAAACTTTCTATCGAAGCTCGTATAGAAAACGTTCGTAAAAAGTGTTTATGTCTCAATTGCCTTAGGCGAGGTCATCCTGCGCCCAATTGCAAATCCTCCAGATGCCGAAAATGTGGTGCCTTGCACAATACAATTTTGCATTTAGATAAGGTGAATGCTAACGGTAATACTCGTAAGCCACCTTCACAGGAAGCTAATAACAAAGCTCCTTTAAACTCGAATCATTCTGAGTGTGCTTCTAATGGCCAGAGCCCTCAAGATGAAATTCACGTATTACACGCAATACAAAATCCGTGTAATATTGTATTATCTACTTGCATAATCGAAGTAAGAGATGATACAGGATGTTATCAAAATGCAAGAGCTATACTAGACTCTGCTTCACAAATAAATATTATCACTACTGATTTAGCAAAAAAACTAGGTCTTCCTACAAACAATATAAATCTGCCAATCACGGGCATTAGTGATAACACTACGAACTCGAAGTTAGTTATCAAGGCTAACGTACGCTCAAAATACACAAAATTCGAACTCGATTTAGAATTTTTTGTGTTGAATAAAATATCTTCCAATTTACCCATAAAATCGTTTGATGCAAATTTAATGGATGTTTCGCCCAATTTGCAACTCGCTGATCCTGAATTTAATGAATCTCAAAGGGTAGATATTTTAATAGGTGCTCAAGTATTTTATCGTTTACTGAGCATTGGTCAAATACGTTGTAGTAACGACAAGGTTACTTTACAAAACTCGGTCTTTGGATGGTTGATTTCGGGAATCGTCCCAAATCAATACGCTTATCCCGCTGTATGTAATTTAAATACATTACGCCAGTTAGACAAAAACATTACACAATTTTGGGAAGTCGAACACATTCCTGAAATTCCAATTAAATCTCAAGAACAATCAGAATGTGAAAAACATTTTGAAAACACAATTAAGCGCGACAGTTCTGGAAGATTTGTGGCATCTTTGCTTTGGAAATCTAGCCCAGATGCATTAGGTGATTCGCTAGAAATCGCCAAAAAACGGTTTCTTAACCTCGAACAGAAAATAGCAAAAAATCCCGAGATTGCAGGAAACTATCGTGATTTAATGCAAGAATATTTACAGCTCGGCCATATGGCAGAAATTGGTAATATTGATGATTGCAACAGCAATGGTTATTTTTTACCGCATCACGCAGTTTATAAAAATGAATCTTTAACATCAAGAACTCGAGTGGCTTTTGATGCGTCATGTAGAACTACCTCAGGGATGTCGCTGAACGACATTTTAATGATAGGTCCCGTAATACAAAATGACTTATTTAGCATTCTAATCCGTTTTAGGTTCTATAAATACATCATAACCTCTGACATTTCCAAAATGTACAGACAAGTTTTAATCGATCCACACGATACTCCATATCAAAAAATATTATATCGATTCTCTCGTGATGACAAAATTAAAATCTTTGAATTAAAGACGCTTACATATGGGTCACGCCCCGCTTCTTTCATAGCTACAAGGTGTTTGCTTGAGCTCGCGAAACCCTTTGAATTTTCGAACCCCGAATTATATAGGGTAATTACAATGATTTTTACGTAGACGACCTAATTACGGGTAGTAATGACGAAACAAAATTATTACAATTACGCGATAATATTTTAAGTGTTTTAGCTGCAGGTTGTTTTCCATTGCGCAAATGGAACTCGAATATTGCAAATCTTTTGAAGGACATCGAGTCCGACCAAGAAAACTTGGTTATAAAATGCAAAGATGGTGAGAGTTTTAAAACTTTGGGTATCTTTTAGTCTCCCATCTCCGACACTATACAGTATAGTACTCAACTAAACTGCAGTAAAACTCAAATTACAAAACGTATGATTCTTATGGACAGTTGCACCAGTTCCGCTTAAAAGTTAAACAACGCTTAATTATTTAAGTGCGTTGCACCATACTTTCAAGGTCGCTTAAAATGACAGATTTGGAGTTTAACTTAAGCGTCACAATAAGTACCGCTTACGTGTTTGTTTGCCAACTTCAAGGTATAGTTGGTCAACAAGAACCAAACTTCATGTTAAAGGAATCTTCTAGACAGAATAGGAATCTATATAAGATAAGAAATGAATTTTGGAATTGAATTTGATGATGATCAAGAGAATTGGTATATTTTTCAATTTATTCAGCATGGTATACCAAGACAAATATACCAAAGAAATAGTTATTTTGATAGTTTGGATGAGGTAGCTTTCAGGCGACGTTTCAGACTGCCAGGAAACTGCACACTAGATGTTTTAAGACTGATTGAACATCATTTAGAATACCCATATGATAAGTAAGTACATGAAATATAATTTGAAGTATGTAATAAAAAAAGTTTGTTTTTAGTAATAATTGTGTTTCGCCCATAAACCAGCTGTTGACATGTTTACGGTTTTATTCTACTGGTGGCCACCTACAGTCAATAGCCGATTTCATGAATATGCATATATCGACAGCTTGTAGAATAGTGCACCGAGTCTCTGAAGCACTTGCCGAACTGTACCCACGGTATATTCGAATGCCACAAAGTGATAGGGAAATTCAAATTAGCCAGCAACAATTTTTTAATATTGCAGGTTTTCCTAGAGTAATTGGCGATATTGATTGTACACATATCAGAATCCAGTCTCCAGGTATGTACTTTAAATATAATCGTGACCTGATTAATTCCTTTTAGTTTCCAGGTGGTAATGACGGTGAGATTTTCAGAAACCGTAAATCATATTTTTCTATTAATATTCAAGTAATTTGTAATTCATCGTTAAATATTTTAAATGTTGTTGCTAGATGGCCAGGGTCTACACACGATGCAACTGTGTTTAATCATAGTATAGTACGAGCCCATTTTGACAATAACCTGTATCAGAATTGTCTGTTATTAGGTAGTTATTAGTTTATTATTATGCACATGAAACATTTGTAACTAAAGATTAAATTTCGTTTTAGGTGATAGTGGTTACCCCTGCAAGAGATACCTTTTTACCCCTTTTCTTAACCCCCAAACTGCTGCAGAACAATTATATAATGAGGCCCATATTAGAACACGAAATGCAATCGAAAGATGTTTTGGGGTTCTAAAAAGACGATTTCCCATCCTGGCATATAGTTCCAGATTGGCATTACAAAACACACTAACGATAATTGTCGCAACATGTGTCTTGCACAATGCAGCAATACAAATGAATGATTTAATGCCGCCACCACTGCCTGAAGAAATAGACAATCATGTTTTGGAACGTTTAATCCAGGCTGGTCAAATACCTAATGTATACGTTGAAAATGATCAACCTGCTGGAGCTGGGGCATTATTGAGAAGGCAGTTTGTGCAACAATATTTTGCTCAATTATAATTCAATAATCTCACTTTGTAATTAATTTATATTATTGATATTATAAGAATAATGTATTTTAAAAGTCCAGTGAATATATAAAAACAGTAATGTAATAAAAAAAAAAATTTATACAACTATTTGTATTATAATGAAATTAAGCATACTTATATAAAAGTTAAATTAAAAGCAAATTACAAATTTTGCAACTTTTTGAACTGTGCTTTTTTAATTTCATAATCCAATTGTACACATTTTTTTTGTAATTCATGCAATTCCTGCATGTTATGCTTTTTAAGCATATATTCTTCTTCTTCCCGACTATATTTGTCCAACTGATTCTTAAGGTCGTTCTTTATCATTGCTAGTTGAATACTAGCAATTTCTTGTTTCGTCTTGGTTAGGTCCTCAAATTTCCTTGCAACTGAAGCAGTTGAACTGTTGGCTGGTCTACGGCGGGTAACCCAAGGATCATTAGCCTGAACTGAAAGTTTATCCTTTTTGGTTGGAATTCCTTCCGTATCAGGCAATTCTATGGTAGCAATATTTTTTAGTTTTTTGTGTATTGGTGTTTGCAAATTACTTGGTTTGTGATGCTGCCAATTTTCTTCTTCGTTCTACAAAAATTCAAGTTATGTAATTTATATTAAAACTATACAAGATTCAAGAAATTACCTCGCTAGCTACAACTTCAAAAACAATATCTTCATTATCTGGCAATCTTATATTATCTGGAACATTGATCATAGAACTATCAGAATGTAATGCACGATCCCCATCAAATCGATTAACTATTCCATAAGCGTCCATTAAATTCCTTATGAATTTTAGACCAAGCATTTTTCTTTTCCCTCCAAGTCACTGTGTCGGTCTTTTTATTTTCCAAAATGTGCTTATAGCTTTTGATAATATTAAGTAATAAAACTTTCTCCCCGTTGGTAAAATTTGCTGCTCTTTGTCGTTTTGTTTCCATTACGAATGCAAATTTATTAATTATTGGTTTATCACAATACTGAATTAGCTAAATACTTAAAATCACACTGAAAAAACAACATACACTAACCCCTCAAGCATCACTTAAACAACTGACACCCATTTTTAGTTCAAACATCTTAGTGATATTGTAAATACCAACATAAATTGATCGCTTTAATAAACTGTACGTGGTGCAACGCCAAGTAACTATAAGCGGAACTTAATGTTAAGCGAAGCTTAGAAAAGCCAGGCATTTAAGCGGAACTGGTGCAATCGGGGCTTAGTCATATTGCGAAAATCTTTGACCCTCTAGGATTACTTGGTCCTATAATCACGATTTCCAAACTGATCATGCAAGATCTTTGGAAAATTAAATCGGGTTGGGATGAAGTTGTGCCACCTGATCTCCTTAATCGATGGATAGCGTTTTCATCGTGTTTAACTGATATTTCTAAAATTTTTATACCACGAAAACTTATTTTTAACAATGATTTCTGCATTGAGCTTCATTGTTTTACTGATGCCAGCGAACGTGCTTATGGTGCGTGTATTTATGTCAGAGAAATAACCTCTAATAATTTAATAAATTGTGCTATTCTGTGTGCAAAGTCACGTGTAGCTCCTCTAAAAACTATAAGCTTACCTCGTCTTGAACTCTGTGCTTGTCTGTTGCTTGCGCAGTTAGTAGAAAAAATTCGAACGGTTTCCAACACAAAATTCTCGTCTGTTAGTTATTATACGGATTCTACAATCGCGTTATCTTGGATAAAATCGTGTCCAAATCGTTGGAAGGCTTTCGTAGCGAATAGAACTACAGAAATAAAAAACATTTCTGACACAAATTCTTGGTATCATGTTGATACTCATTCTAATCCCGCTGACATAATTTCAAGGGGTTGTATGCCCTTAGAGTTATGTAACAACAAACTTTATTTCAATCAGCCCAAGTTTTTATTCAATGTGAATTTCAAACCTAAAATATTTAACACGAAAAACCAAATAAATTTACCGGAAATCAAGGTGCTCGTTACAAATGTTAATTTTTCCAATAAAGAATTAATTGCTTTCACAAGTAATATTTTTACGAAATATTCCAGCTTTACTAAACTAATTAGAATAATCGCCACATGCAAAAGGTTTATTTTTAATTGCAAAAATAAATCCAACAAAATCATTACAGAATTATCTGTGAATGAATTAAATGAAACCGAAATGATTTTAATTAAACTCGACCAAAAAATTAATTTTGGTAACGAAATTAAATCTTTAAAAAATTCTCAAGTTATAACTAATCATTCAAAAATTCTATCTTTGAATCCTTTCTTAGATAAAAATCAAATTTTACGCGTAGGAGGACGCTTACATCACTCTAACTTAAAATACGATAATAGACACCCCATTTTAATAGCAAAGGGTTCACTTTGTGATTTAATTATTTTAAACGCGCATAAAAAGAGTTTGCATAGTGGTATGCAAGGTACGCTAGCAGCAACTCGCTTGAAATATTGGCCCTTATCGGGCAGAAATTTAGTAAAAAAGGTTATACGAAATTGTGTTCTTTGTTTTAGACACAACCCTCTCAAATCACAACCTAAAATGGCAGATTTACCTGCCTCTCGTTTAGTGCCTAATCAAAGGGCATTTACCAGGCTTGGTACGGATTTCTTTGGACCATTTTTTATTGAAGAAGGTTCACGTACCTCGCGAAAAATTATAAAGGCATACGGATGCGTATTTGTATGCATGAACACGAAGGCGGTTCATTGTGAACTCGTGGAAAATTTGACTTCAGAAGCGTTTATCGCTGCACTCAAACGATTTGTTGGCAGACGAGGCATTCCAGCTGAAATATTTTGTGATAACGGAACTAATTATGTAGGCGCAGCCAACGAATTACGAAATATTGTTAATTTTTTAACAGATAAAACGACACAAAATGCGATTCTCAGAGATACAGTTTCTCAGAATATTAAATTTATATTTAATGTTCCCAAAGGCCCTCACATGGGAGGTTTATGGGAGGCGGCGTTTAAGTCTTTCAAAAAACATATCTTTAAAATTGCTTCTAATGCCCATTTAACCTTCACAGAATTAAACACGTTGCTGATTGAAGTTGAAAGTATATTAAACTCCCGTCCGTTGTTTCCTCTATCTGATGATCCTTGTGACCTTGATTATATCACACCTGGACATTTCTTGATTAACGATAATCTAAAGGCGATACCTGAACTTGACTTATCGCAAGAAAAGGTCAATCGACTTTCTCGATGGCAGTTCGTACAACTGCTCCAACAAAACTTTTGGTCGAAATGGACTAAAGAGTACTTACAAGAATTACAAAGGCGTAACAAATGGCATTCATCTAACAGAGCATCATTATGTCCTGGTCAACTCGTCATTATTTCTGAAGATAACGTTCCTTCTAGAATTTGGAAGTTGGGACGTGTAACTGAAGTTCATCCCGGACGCGACAGTGAAATTCGTGTCGCTAGTGTCAAAACGGTGAGTGGGGTCATTAAAAGACCCGTTGTGAAATTGTGTGTTTTGCCTATCGAGGGGCAAGAAGTTTAAAATCTAGTTGCTCGGCGCAACGTCTGTAGTAGTAGCAATATAAAGTGCTATTTGTTGTGTATTAGTTATTAGAACTTATAACCTATATTTGTAATTCTTCTAAACCTAAATGTATTGTGAAATATTTACAATTACGTTCGTTAAATACGTTTGTCAATATGTACGATTCTTATTCTGTTTAAATTACTAATTTCAAGGGAGGCGGCTTATGTTACGACACGAGTAGGAATATATATATATTTACAAATATTTGAACGAGACGGCCTGCGTGCCACAACCAGTCTCGCCCCACCTCTGGGGAATTGTTAATGCTAGGAGAAGTTGTTAGACCGCGAAAGAGGAAGCGTTTAAAGAGACGCGCTACCGCAATTGTAAATTGTAACATTGGTGTTCAGCTTTAATAAATTTATTATTATTTTTGTATGTCAGTGTTATCAATCACAGCAAGCTTCGTAAGCTTCTCGATATACAGTCCACTGCTCGTGCTTCCATTACATCGGTAGTGAAGGCAACTCGTTTAAATTAGGTCTACCTGTGACGTCCTCGTTCAACAAACATTTCTTTCCTCGAAGCACGATCATTATAGTGGGTATGGTGTAGATGTACGGAATACTTCAGATCTACTTTTAAAATATAGTCTTTGTCATTGGTTTCAGGTATATTCAAAATGCGTTCTTTCAGGAGTGTAATCCTTTTAGCATCCATCCATCTAAAATCGCCAATGGGTAGGTGCTGTCTCATTGCCCACCCATAAAGATTATTAGCATCCAGATACGTTAAGTATTTTGAAGCCTCGGGCGGATTGTAATCCACCATGTACTTGTTATTTGCTTTAGCGCATCGTTGACTGCACTGTGTGAGACCACCGCGAATTCCTTTCTTTACAAAATGATGCATGCTAACATTTGTGAGCAAATCTAATTTTACACCGGTGTATTTCAACAGCATCAAAACTCAAGCTGACAGTAGTTAGATATTGACATGGGTCAAGATCGTAAGTTTTGATGCAAACGGCTCTAAAGTTTTCAAAGACGTCGGCGAGAAGCAGCACATCCGCCTTCAAGTACAGATCACTATACTCCCTAGGCGTACGAATGCCAAACGTAATCCAAACTGTCTGAGCATGTCCGTACTCAGCGAATGTAATATCCGTAGAGGTTTGGTCATTATAGAAGGCCTTCTTTGGCGGTAAATTAGAGTCGTTCAACACAGATTCGTCTGTTACGTAGTTATATGGAAATACTCCTTTTCTAGTCAGTAGACCAAAATGTTAATCGTCATGGAAACATTTTTTCATATCTACAAACTGCCTAGCCTCCAAATTCTTTACCAACTTATCCAAGCTCGACATCATGAAACGTAGAGAATCAATGAATCTTAGCTGAACTGTAGAATTGTTGGTTTCATAATCATCGACCTCATAATCGTCTTCTTCTCCATTACCAAATAATCTGACATATTTCGTAAACGAAATAAAGCGGTCCTTATTATTTGGAATAACTGTAATCCTCTCTTTGTCATATCGCAACTCTTTCACAATAAAATAGGAATCATAACCGCTTAGGTTAAGAAAACACCACCGGGATGAAATGGGGTACCTTGTATTTTATATTGCATTGTGGGTGTGCAGTAAAGCGAAAGCGGTCAGTCAAGTGGTCGTGATATCTCACTCGATCATCCCCCAATGGTTTCTTGCAAATCCCGCAATCCGGATATGCATGGAAAAGAAGTTCTTCGAGCGGCGTTAATGGATTCATCGGCATATTTGATTTTAGGATTTCTCCTATGCGGCGGGCTTCTTCTTCCAACTTCTGCATTAGAACCTTTGCAGCTTCGGGTCCCCTGTATAGCTCAAACTTGTGTAATGATTCATCATAGCTACATTTTATGTAATATGCGAAGCTGTACGCTCGTGCTCCTGGATACTATTGGTGAATGAAGTTGACGTGCTCGGATTTGCAGTGTTAATTGGTTTTAAGACCCTCTCAAAATCGGCGTATATCGCAAACGGCACGGTCATTTGTTTGTGAATGTTTATAAATTCTAATATACTTTTGGCCGCAGTCTGCATTCTAGTCACTATATGGCTACAATCGTGCTCTTTATGTTTGCGTAACTCCTGCTCTGAACGGAAATATATCAGACATCTATCACACAACCATTTGCATGTTTTTTCTTTGGATAGTTGGGTTCTAACCAATCCATTTAAATCCTTAATTAAACAAAAATGCTCCTTTTTACCTTCCTGGATATATAACAGGTTTACGTGCCGTGTCCTTTTTCTTTGCGTGAAATGCAAAAGTCCCACAATCGATTTCTCTTCTATACCAAACACGTTGACGCTTATATCGTTTTGTTCCTCGAATTTTGTGATGTCCCCTATACTCATAGGAAAAGTGAATCCTGTTAAATTGAGGATGGTACTGACGAAGGTCGTAGAGGGTTTCTGTTTGCCGTGGGATGAAGAGCTGCCACAACACACCACGCAAGGCACGCGTTGTTGTGATTTTGTATATTAATAACAGCTCTCGTATTTCGAATTTATTTTGGTAGTTCCAAGTATGAGGATCCACGTAAAGGGTTTTACTTGTTTACATTCACTTCTAGGTACAACAGTTTCTTTAGCGTCCAACTTAAAATTTAAGAGTTAAAAACTATACTCCATTCCAGTTAAGAAGGTAGTAGATGGCGCTTGTGCTTGAGTCAGATTTACACAGATCAAAAATTTATTAGTTGCTGTATTTGAAAAGTTGCCGGCGTCGGTTGTATATTTACTATTTTGTGGCGATAGTTTTTCAAAAATAACAATGCAAATGGCTGACTGTATTAGTTAATTTTTAAGTATTATTGCATTCAGTAATTGAAATTTGGTGTTCTTCTTAAGGAATAAAACCACATTGCTTTTTGAAAATGATTTTATTGACCTTTCAATCCTTCTCCTAGGATAGTTGTCTAAATAATAACAAGGAGTATTTGTAATTTGGTATTAAATTTCAGAAGATAAAATTGGACTTGGAACTACATTAAGTTTAAGACGGACGAAACTTAGGGACAATTCATAAAGCACATTTGTTACACTCATACTTAATCAATGTTCCATCTCAACTTTTAGTATTTTTCCAAATACCAAAAATTGAGATAGAGCATTACTTAAGTATGAGTGTGGCTTAAGTGTGCTTTATGAATTTGCCCCTTAGTCTTTACTTAACAATTATGGTAGAAACAAACATTCACCTGGAGTTATAGAATGCTTTAATAAAATTCTGTCAGTTTCATTTTTTCGAAAGGTCGTAAGTTTGTTAACAATGATTGAAATTAAAGCAATGCATCGATGTTTATACAGATTTTTATTTATATTTTTTGCAAGATTGAGGTTTTTGAATAAATACATCCAAGAAACACGGTTTTAAAACATATCAAGCATTATTGAACTTTATTTTCTACCTGTTTGGTTAAAGTTTAAATAAAATATTAATATAAAACAATATATAAGCTATTTTTAATTAAACACATCACAAAATATCAAAACAATGATATCACAAATTTATATTTAATCTACGTCCATATCATCCCCAGAGGTATCTTCGTCGTCTGATGTACTTTCATATCCAACATTTATTACAATTTGTTCGACAAGTTCTTCGACAATGCCATCCAATTTCCACATTCTTTCTTCTTCTTTAATTATATGGCTAATACAATTAACCCAATGTCATTTATTTATGGCTGCAATTCCTTCATCCAGAAGCACCTTCACGTCGTTAATTTTAAAAGTAGAATTGTTGGTAGCTACATGCTGCTTTACTCGAGCCCAAATCAGCTCAATTGGATTTAAATTGCAGTGGTATGGGGGTAACCTTAATACAGTTCTGCCAGAGCGTTTTACAATTTCGTCAACAACATAAGGTGTCGGGTGAACTAGAGAGTGCTGCTTTACTAAGGCTAATAATTCAACTTTTAATAGCTCTTTGGTAACTTCAATGTGTTTTGCGTTTAACCAATTATAAATTTGTTCTTTCCGCCAACTTTGATTTGGAACCTTATCGGGTTTGACGCTGTGATAAGGAGCATTATCAAGCACGATTACACTATCATTATCAAGAAAAGGTAATACACCTTTCAACCAAGTTGTAAACGCTTTACCGTTCATGTCTTCGTGATAATCTCCTAAAACGATAATTATGAACTCAGGGTTCTAAGTTGTTTATAGTGTTAATACGCTACCTGTTTTTTTAGATTGAAAGTTTAAATATGCACCATTGACAAATCCCATATCACTACCCATGTGCGCAACAATTAATCTCTTGCCCTTGCCAGAGGGATCTCGTATACCAGTCGATAAACCTTCGATTAATGCCTGCCTTGCTGTTTTTACAGTGGTGTCTTGCCATACCTTGTTCTTTACATGTCCAGCATTCACCCACGTTTCATCAGTATAATAAATTCTTTTGCCTTCAGCTCTATACTTTTTAATTGCAGTTAAATATTTTCTTCGCCACAACACAATTTCAGGTTTTTCAATTAAAATTGTTTTTCGGCTCGATAAAGTGATGTGCGACTGAAGTTTGGTAAAGAGTCATCATTGTTTATTGCATTTAATACTTTCTCTAAATTTGGTAATTCATTTCTAAAGTAAAATGCATGAACATGCCGTCGGATCGCACATCTTTCAAATTCTTCAAGTTCGTCGTAGATTGTTGTACGCACTCTTGTAGTCTTTGGCGAGGAAGCAGTACCAGTAGATTCCATTTCTTTTACAATATTCCACATTGATCGAACACCTAAACCCACTTCTAACGCAGTTTGCTTCACAGATTGCGTTTTGGATGCATTTGTGGAATTTTTCAAATATATATTATAGGCAATAAGCTTTTGCCCGCTCATAACATGTTTGCCCTTCGGATTTTTAATAGGTTGGTAATCCATAATTAAATAAAAGTCTGAAAAGAATTCATTGTTAGTATTATATGCTTATCTTTAATGAGACATGCTTACCTTATTATGAAGACACTGGTGTTTTATAGCTCTGACAAGAACAGTTTTGATACTAAATATAAAATTAACACAAATTAATAAGGCCGAGCAAAATTTCAATGGCAAACTAATAACAAATACAATAAATAACAAAAACGAAAATATGAAAGGGCAATAGCAAATGTCAAAATGCCAATTGACAATCTGTCTTATAATAAAAATGTTCAAACAACCAACACAAACATACGGGATATTTATACTTGTGTACACTTGGCTCATCCATCCACCAATGAGAATCGCTAAAATTCAGTCCTATCTTTTTCTTCAGTACCTTTTTAACTGGACTGGAGTATAGTTAATAATTTTCTAAAACTAACCAGAATCACGTTCTTAGAACTCATCAGACTTTGCAGATATCGCCTCCATAATGGTGTTGTAGGCCTCTTCTAGGTTACTGGAGGAGGTGATCACCATATTTCAGGTGTTGAAGGATTTAACATCCTCTACACCCTCTGTCACACCCATATTGGTGTAACCACCAAACACCTCCAAGTTAACCTTAAGGGATGTGTGAATCTGTAGCTGCCCCCCGCTTAGACTTACAAACCGCTCCTTCTGATCGCGGAAGAAATGCAACTGACCTAAAAAAATACAAACTAAGCAAACACAAAATACTTATAAAATACATACTTGTAGAGCCGACATTATTAATGCGGAAAGTCACAATTCGAATTTTGAATGCGGTCGCTACTACTTCCACACTCCTATCCAGGGCGCGACTAGCATTAGTCTTGTGTAGGTTGCTGCGTTGGCGAGCGGCTAAGTTGTCAACATCCACATCGCACTCCATGCATCTCTGCAGCCTCTTGGGTGTAGACCCCTCAACCGCTGGCGAAGCTGGTCGTTTAACTTATGAGGGCTCGGAAACTGTCACCACTACACCATGCTTGGCGTCCTTATGCCTAAGGTTGTCCTTTCGCGAGAAGGATGTCTGACACACGTTGCAGACCAAAATCCCGGAGGGTTTCGACACCAGTCCATGGTGCTGGAGCTAGTGTCTCTTCAAACTATTGCTTCTCGAGAACGCAACCCCATAGACGTTACAGATAAAAGAAGCCATTTTTTCTATAAAGAAATTAAAACTTCTTAAATAGACAAAGACTAAACAGAAACTGGATTATATTGCATCGCATGGTGCTTTTATACACGATTGGTATAATTAGGTAGTTCACTTTAAAATTAGTAGAAACCCAACGTTGTTTTAGCCTTCAATTACATTTCAAACCAGTCTATTCACGTCGGTGAAAACCAATTAACTTTTCGCTCACGCATTCTAAGTCACTCGTGTACAATTTACGCATGCGCAACAACAACCCTGAAACATTTAAAAGGATGATCTGCATAGGATCCTTTCTCAGTCATCTCGGTGAAAGCAGTGTGAAGCAATGGAGTTTGTAGATGTTAATAATGCACAAGTCTCGCATACCGAAAATCTGATTAATAAGTTTACGTATAGTTTAAATGAATTGGGTGAACACCCTCATGATGTGGAAATTGGGTTTGCTATAAACCAGACAATAAAACCCGCATTACGATTGGTGTGTAGCAAAAAATATTGTATCAGCCATGTTCTGGAATTATCATACGAAAATTGGATAGCCTTTACTAATTTCAAATGGAATTTTAAATTAACGTATTTTCTCGTGACGTGTTAAACAGTCGATTAAATGGTGCACCCGAAATGGAAAATCTACACATACAACTAAGAGGTCCGTTTTTTATCACTCTATCACCAGTGTCTGAATCAACTGAGGACGAAACGTTCCAGTTAAAAATGATAATAAGTAATAGTTCGATATTTATAAACGAATTGGAGTGCCGTAAACTCTTTCACATGCGAGAGCTGTTTGAGTATCAATTTAAGCAGTTGAAAAGCTTGAAAAAACTACTAGACATCGGTATTCTAATTGGTAAAAAAATCATAAAAGGAGCTGGTGGGAAAAGCAAAATTAAAGTCCTATGTATTATACCCGTTCCACAGAAAGGAGGTTTTCTACCATTTATTCCGATATTCGCGGGACTAAATGCTCTAGGAGCCTTAACAGGTGGTGCTGCGGGGATAGATAAAGCAGTAAATGATGTCAAGACAGCCAACGAGCAGCTTAAGGAGAATGAACGGCACAATAGATCTATGGAAGCCATTGCCGTTGGGAAAAGAGGAAATAGAATGTTTCTAAAATCATACAAAAAAGGCACCGCATTATTCTTAAAGCCGTACAAACAGTGGCGTGGCATTTGTAAAAAGTATAAAAAAACTAAGCAAGTTACCTCGAAGAGCTCTCACCGACGTGGATATAAGGAACTACGCATCTAACATTCTTCATTTTCGCAGCGTTTTTTTTAAAGATCAGTTGCAGAAGATTAGACCGCGTGTCAACGAGTCGGGTGTGATTAATTTGGATACCACAAAAGGATCAGGTACACATTGAGTGGGATACCGAAAACGTGGACATAGTGTGTTATACTGCGATTCTTTTAGAGACTTGAGACCACCGGAAGAAGTGATGAGATATTTTCGAGGTTGCAGAATTTACTACAACAGTGTACCGAAGCAGACTTACAACAGTTACAATTGCGTGCATTTTGTGTTATAGTTTCTTAGTGACAATGGCTAAAACAGTGAGCGTGTTCGGATATGGTAATATCATATCGACGGGATTTATTTACCCACCAATCAAATTAAAGCAAGACCATGAATATGCTTTGGGTTTAGTGGGGTTGTACACTTGTAACACTGTACAAAACATACATCCAGGAAACATCTTATACTTTAACGATTCAGACCATCGTAAAAAAACCATTGAACCTGGGTCGTACGAATTAGAAGAAATAAATGCATATATACAGGAGGTTTTCAAAAAATGGTTCAGTCAGACGCCGGACATCAACGAGAACAATGAAAAATATTTTAAACTGAGTGCAAACAATAATACATTAAAGTGTTCTATACGAAGCAGTCTACCGATTGATTTTGGGGCGAACCGTAAAAACAATATTGGTAGCATTTTAGGTCTTGCCAGTGGCAAATTGGCCGCAGATACTGTACATATCGCTGATCAGCAAGTACATATAATTTCAGTATCAAACATTTTTGTAGAAACCAATATCACCACCGGATCGTTCAGAAACAATTTTCTTACCCACAGCACATTTGAATTTAGTCTGTCTGTACCGCCTGGGTATAATCTGGAAAAAAAAACGAATCTCGTTATATATTATCCACTAAGCGTGACAGAAATTGATAATATTACAATCAGATTAATTGATCATTTGGGTGAATTAGTAAACTTTTTACCTGAAACATACACCTCTGTTAGATTGGAAATAAAAAGCAGCTGAAAATGCCCATCCATTTTGTATAAAGACACGCTACCACACCCCCAGTCGACCAGTAGTGAATACAACGTCAAAGTATCAAGTTATCTAAAGACTTACAGCAGAAGAAATACGATTCTTAAAATCATTATGTTTAAAAGTTATAAATGATGGACGGCAGGAATAAGCGCAGCTTAGATCTCCACGGTGATGAAAACGTCAAACTTGGAAGGTTTAAATATGAGGACGTACCCAAATTGGATGTGTTTGGAAGTAATAAATTAGACGAAACTATAATAAAAGAAGATTATTATATATATATATATCTTCCCTTTACATTGAATGCAGAAAACAACGATCGGATTTGAATTAAAATTCAGAGCAGTGATAATATTACATACCCCCTCATGAAGGTTTCATATTTATAAGGGGTACCTATAAGCCTACGGAAACGTTAAGAAAAGCAACAAGAACTGTAGATCCGATTAGAGCAGCAGAACCGGACCCTAAAGATTACGAGTTTACTAGAAATGCCTCCTACTTTTTGTTCGAGGAAATCCAATACAAATTGGATAATGATTGTTACAACCTTCACGGTTCCTGGATGTTGGTTGCCTTTGGGGCATTTTGTGCGCACGCATGTGTTATAAGCCCTTGCTTGAACAGTTCAGTTGCATTTAGACCTTTAAGCACGCTGCTGCGTAGTAATAACTGTAACTCATTATTATACGATACAGTCCATTACAATTATAAATAAATAAGTTCTTACACTTGTTGTTTATATTATTTATCGATCAACCACAGCTGCAGTGAGAATTTCCATTCTGTGCTGCACGCATCATTTTGGTTACTTCGAGCGAATGTTCCAGAAAATTGCACCACTTCGGTCTTAATCCAGTGAATGTTCCAGAAAATTGCATCATTTCGTTCGTAAACGAGCAATTATTCCAGAGAATTGGGTTACATAACATCCAAGCTCTCTATAAGTGCACGACTTTCATCAAAAATCTTACCGCGCAATCCGTGATTGCAAAGTGAATAATATACGTTATTAAACAAATCGGTTTGCAGTCGCATTCTGATTTTAGCAGCAACCCGGCATTTACAGTAACGTGTGGTGTTCGCGGGCTTATTCGATACGTGTTGCAGCTAATACGAGCTCGAGGCCATCCAAGAAGCCGTGCTTCAGGTGTCCTACCAGCAGCAATATTATTAGCCTGTAAACAAAACACGAAGTTAAGCAGCTCCTTAGCGAGAGTCCAGCGGCCGTGCTCAGCGACAACTCCTGCGAGCTACTTCGACAGCAGTAAACAAGGTTAGTTTCTTTGATTTTTTTCCTTATTTTCACTTCAATCACAAAACATGTCTACAACTCCAAACTCGATTAGTGAAATTCTCAAACGTCTTAAAAACAAACGCGCATATTTGAAGCGTAGTTTAACAATTTTACAAAAACAACTTGCAGATTTTACCGATTCTCCTGAAGACATCGATAAAATTAAGCTTCAATTTGCGATTTGTGAACGATCTATAAACAATTATAATTCATTTTTAGAACAAAATTTTGATGACGATTTTGCAGATCAATTCGATGAATGTTTTTTAGAAGATAGTATATCTAAATTGTTTTCAAAATTAAAAATAGATTCAACGAAAATAATTTCGAAGGGACAGGTAAATGCATCAGCTGACAGTTCACAAGGTCATGCATTTATAAAATTGCCGGCTTCACTACCCAATTTTAGTGGTCGGTACGACGAATTTTAAGCTTTCGTGATAAATTCTATGCTTTAATTGATTCCAATCCTACAATTCCCAAAATTCAAAAATTAGAATACTTGATGTCATCAATCTCAGGTAATGCATATGATGTTTTAAAATTACTTGAAGTAACGGAATCGAATTACGAAGTTGCTCTAAACTTACTTCATGAAAGATTTGAAAATAAACGTATAATTACTAAATCTCATTTAAAGGCGTTATTTGAATTTCCGAATATCACAAAAGATTCTCACCAGGCTATTCGAAAACTACTGGATGTTTTTACACAACATCTGCGAGCTTTATCGTCTCTTAACCGACCCGTCGATCAATGGGACGATATGATAATATACTTAATGATTTCAAAGCTCCCACACGGCATTCGTTGCGAGTGGGAAGAAAAAATACAATCCAAGGATAACCCATCTTTAAGCGATTTAAAAACATTTCTTAATAACAAGTGCCATGCACTCGAATTTAGTTTAACAAAAGAAACCGCCTCTTCCAGCAAAGAAGGGTTTCGTAAACAAGTTATCTGTAGCACCTTCAATAGGTCAACAACCACCAAATCATGCGTACATTGCAATAAATCGCATTTAATTTATCAATGCCAAGAATTTCTTAAACTAGATGTTAAAGATAGACTTAAGGCGGTTCAACAAAAAAGGGCTTGTATAAATTGTCTCCGCGTAGGTCATTCCTCTATAAACTGCAAGTCTTCTAAATGTAGGCATTGTAATAAAACCCATCACTCAACGCTTCATTCAAATGTTACTGATGACGGTCCAGCAGGTGCCGCCAGTCTAGTTTCAATTATAAATAAGCCACCTTCCTTTGTATTTTTAACTACCTGTCTGGTAAACATACAGGACGTTGCTGGCAATTACCACGAAATACGCATCATGCTCGATTCTGGTTCTCAAATAAATCTTATTACAGAACAAGCGATTAGCGCCTTATCGTTACCTACAAAGGAAGTCATTTTACCCATAGCAGGTATTAACAACAAGGGAAGTGTGGCACGGAATTATGCTTATGCGACATTAGCCTCTAGGGTAAATAACTTTAAGGTCAAACTGGCTTTCTATATTTTAAACGACATCACTAACCGTATACCTCAGAAGAATGTAGAACCCGTTATAATTCCGGACAATCTGGAATTAGCGGATCCTACATATTTTAAGGCAAGAAAGGTACAAGCATTGGTCGGTGCTGAAATATTTTACGATCTTTTGTGTGATGGTCAAATGCGACCCAGTCAGTCAGGTATAGTATTTCAAAATAGCTTATTTGGCTGGTTAGTTACTGGAAGATTACAAACATCTCACAAGGGTGCTGTAAATTGTAACTTAGCAATACAAGCAGACTTAGACAGTTTAATACGCAGTTTCTGGGAAGTTGAACAATTCAACTCGCCCCATAAACACATCTGTTCTACCGAAGAACAGGACTGTGAAACACATTTTCAACAAACCTCCCGGCGTGATACCGATGGCCGTTTCGTCGTGTCATTACCCTAGAAGGGTGACCCATTGTTACTGGGTGATTCGTATAACTGCGCTAAACGCAGATTTCTCGCTTTAGAGAGGAAGCTTAATAAAATTTCGAACTCAGAAATGATTATAACTCATTCATTTCAGAATACATCAAATTAAATCACATGAAATGCGTTACGGATACCGTAAATTTTACCGACGCGGGTTATTTTTTACCTCACCACGCTGTGCTAAAAGATAGCCTAACAACAAAATTGCGTGTGGTTTTTGATGCGTCATCAAAAACCACATCAGGTAAATCTTTAAATGATCTTCTCATGACCGGTCCGAAATTGCAAGACGACATTTTCTCAATCCTATTACGTTTCCGTACATATCAGTACGTAATAACTGGCGATATCGCTAAAATGTATCGCCAGGTACAAGTTAGTCCCTCAGACGCGAAATATCAAAGGATATTATGGCGATTTAATAAAACAGATCCCATCGATATTTTTGAATTGCAAGCAGTAACATACGGCACATGTTCCGCATCCTTTTTAGCCACGCGATGCCTACAGGAAATTGCCAATAAAATCAAACAAACGGAGCCGAAAATCGCCGAGATAATTACTCGCGATTTTTATATGGATGATCTTCTTACAGGGTCAAACAATTTAAACGAGTCACAGGAGATTCAGAACAGGGTTTCGGAACTACTCAAGCAAGGCGGTTTTGAGCTCAGAAAATGGGCTTCAAACAGCGAAACATTTTTATCGGAGTTAGGCAATACTTCTGATAGTAACTTTGTTTTACATTTTGATTCAGATTCGCATTTAAAAACTTTAGGAATCTATTGGATTCCAAGCTCTGACGAGATTCGCTATTATACGTCATTGACAACTACGCAAGGTTGCATAACGAAGCGATTAATTCTTTCAACTATAGCTAAGATCTATGATCCAATCGGGTTGTTAGGGCCTATAATAGTGATTGGAAAACTTATAATGCAATCTCTATGGCAATTAAATCTTTCTTGGGACGAGCCAGTTCCTCAAAAAATCCAAACGCATTGGAAAGAATTTTTAGGCGAGTTGGAAAAACTTTCTGAAATTAGAACAAATCGTAATCTTTCTTGTAGCCCTAATGCTACATATGAAATTCACGGATTTTGCGACGCTAGCACTGTCGCTTACGGCGCTTGTGTTTATTTAAAATCCATCGCCGGTAACGGCAATATTATTTGTAATCTTTGTGCTCCAAATCTAGGGTGGCACCATTAAAACAATCACCTTACCCAGACTAGAATTGTGCGCTGCAGTTCTACTGGCGGAATTAATTACTCGCGTAAAGGAATGTCTACATATAAAATTCGAAAGCGTATTTTATTATAGTGATTCTACTATCACACTGTCATGGATAAAATCTTGTCCTACACGCTGGAAAACCTTCGTTTCACATCGTGTTGGAAGCATTCAAAAACATTCCGATTTAAATAATTGGTATCATGTCATTAGCGCTGATAATCCAGCCGATCTTGTTTCACGCGGTTCGACGCTTACAAGATTACGCAACTCTCGCTTGTGGTGGCACGGTCCCAATTGGTTAACTAATCAAAATATAATTTTACCTCAACCTGCAATTCAGGAGGAACTACCTGAATCAAAGGCGTTGCTGGTAGCAATCAACCCACCAGATTTCTCTTGGCACGAAAGGTACTCTAATTTAACAACACTCATAAGGGTTACAGCTTTTATGAGGCGGTTTATTTACAATTGTAAAAATCTCGAGGCTAAATTAATCGGACCTTTGTCTGTACAAGAACTAAGGGACGCAGAACTAGTTATAATAAAAATTTTGCAGAATCAATATTTTTCGGGAGAAATAAGCATTCTTAAAAAATCTTTAACTTTACCTAAAAATAACAAGTTATTGTGCTTAAATCCGTTTTTGGATGAACAATGCATTCTGAGAGTTGGGGGTCGTTTAAAAAACTCTAATCTAAAATACGAAACTAAGTTTCCCATTTTGCTGCCAAACAGCTGTCATTTTACAGACATTATGATTAAACGTGAACACTTACGTACATTACACGGGGGTACTCAAATTACATTAGCAAGGATACGCGAAGGCTTCTGGTTGATAAACGGTAGAAGTTCCGTCCGCAAAATATTGTTTCAATGCATTTCTTGTTTCAAGTCTAATCCTATT
Organism: Platerodrilus igneus; assembly: GCA_036346225.1. Classification (NCBI taxonomy): domain Eukaryota; kingdom Metazoa; phylum Arthropoda; class Insecta; order Coleoptera; family Lycidae; genus Platerodrilus; species Platerodrilus igneus. Next base: position 2,398,475 of record JARFIW010001131.1, read on the forward strand.
AGGCCTGAGCCCTTATGGGTCAATTACCTAATGTACGTACCGAAACAACTAGACCTTTTACAATACAGGTGTTGATTATTTTGGACCCTGTATGTAAAGGAAACGACAAAACGCACGAGTCGTCTTGTTAAGGCATACGGTGTAATTTTTGTTTGTATGGCTACGAAAGCGGTGCACATCGAATTAGTTAGTAGTCTTTCTTCGGACGCGTTTCTAGCTACTTTTAAACGTTTTATTGCGAGAAGGGGTTGTGTCAAAAATATTTATAGTGATAATGCCACTAATTTCGTAGGCGCAAGCAAGGAATTGCATGAAGTATTCAATTTCTTTAACGATAATTTAAATAACGCTTTTATATCAGATAACTTGACTAAATTTCAAGTTCAGTGGATTTTTATTCCTCCTCGCGCGCCTCATTTCGGAGGACTCTGGGAGTCTGCGGTGAAATCTGCAAAAAGGCATCTTAATCGAATCCTTTCTAATGTTCATTTAAATTTCGAACAAATGACTACAGTTCTCGCACAAATCGAGTCGATTTTAAACTCACGTCCCTTACTACCTCTATCCAGCGATCCAAATGATTATTCCTTTTTAACGCCTAGTCACTTCCTAATAACTAACAGGATGGACACTAGCCTCGAGCATAACCTAGTAGATATTCCTACAAATCGGCTTACCAAATGGCAACGTATTCAGCAATTGTGCCAACATTTTTGGAAAAGATGGCGGCATGAATATTAACAAATTTACAGCGTAGAAATAAGTGGAAATCTAGCGCTGGCTCTCAACTGAGAGTTGATCAACTTGTTTTAATCTCAGAAGACAACGTACCTTCAAACCATTGGCCAGTAGGTCGCATCATCGAGGTTCACCCTGGAAGTGATAACGTCGTTCGTGCGGCTACAGTGAAAACGTCAAGGGCATTTTAAGAGACCCGCTATAAAACTGTGTGTTTTACCATTCGGTGAGAATAAATAGCTTAAGTCTTTTTATTGATTATTTAATTCATTACGTATACTCAAGTTATCCTTTTATTAGTTGCTTTTTGGCTTTATATTACTTAAATGACTATACTTAGCATTGTTTATTAATTTGTTGCGTTCGCTAGCATTAAGTTGAAATACTTAGTTATTTCAAGAGCGGGGGCATGTTACAACCTTCACCGTTCCTGGATGTTGGTTGCCTTTGGGGCATTTTGTGCGCACGCATGTGTTATAAGCCCTTGCTTGAACAGTGCAGTTGCATTTAGACCTTTAAGCACGCTGCTGCGTAGTAATAACTGTAACTCATTATTATACGATACAGTCCATTACAATTATAAATAAATAAGTTCTTACACTTGTTGTTTATATTATTTATCGATCAACCACAGCTGCAGTGAGAATTTCCATTCTGTGCTGCACGCATCAATGATCAAATAATAGATGTTTGTCGAATTCCAGGGATTACTCGAACCATTAAAGGACTTGTATCCCTCGAAGAATCAGAAACAAAGTCCATCACACACACCGGCTGGAAACCCGATACCATATTCCAAGGTTTAGTTGTGCTATACCGCTAAAAACCATTTTTGAGTTTTTTGAAAATTACAAGAAAACTATCGTCAAGATGCCTCAGATTTAAGTCGGACGAAAATTGTTACAAGTCGATCCGAAATACAGTAACGTTTAAAATACAACGTATTTTATGGGAGGTTCCGCATATCACATTAAGTGACTTCGCCAAGGTATCGCTGCTTTCCAAAATGCAAAATCAATCATCTATAATGGCAGCATTCAGAAAAAGGGAACTACACGAACTACCGTCTCTAACACAATCAAAGTTGCAAATGTGGAGAATTAAAGTATCGAACGAAACAGAGAAGGCTCGGTGGATATTACTCGCGTTGCAAAATGGAAAATATGATAAGAAAAAAGAAAATGTTACAAGCTTTAGGAATGCCAATATAACCAATGTCAAACTGTATTTAAACTCTCAGGCGTTTCCTCAAGGTCGATTAAATTTGGATTTCGAGCAGAACGACTACTTGCCAGCGTACCTGTCTTATGCATCTTTTATGGAAAAATATGTTACATGCCGAAAATCGGCTATGTAAACATTTTAGATTTTAGTTTTAAATATGTGACTGAAATCGCGCCAATCATTTAAAAAAATAGACTTCTGCGTGCATTTCCGTCACTTTGGACAGTTGCGTCGGCGCCAAAGTGTGCGCAGACGCGGAGTGTGGAAGGAAGTGCGCGTTTTTTTGACACGACGAGACTAGTCAACGAGACGTCAAACAGTGTGGTTGATCTGTGTCGTCTTTTTATCTTGTCTTCTCTTTCAGATATGTAGGGTTCCTGTCTTGTACCTTATTCCTATCGTATCGCTACAACGAAAGAAGAGGGAAGACAAATCAATTTGGTTTCAACGAAGGCGAAGACCGACCCACGCCCAACTAACGCCGAGATCCTGCCGCCAGAATAGCTGCAATGTTGTGAAGAGCTCCACATTTTACGTGAGTACATTTTATCTTTTTCTTTTGTATGTGATACAAATTTGAGACGCAATAATGACGTAATACCTTGTTGCGCAATAGTATGCACGTGTTTATTATGTTGCCAACTGTCGTAGTGGCTCTTATCAATTACGCGCTGGACTTTAACGGTTATATCTTAGACTATAATAGCCGCGTGCAGTATAACAAATACTATCCGAACAAATCGCCAAATAAATGTTTAATGGACTATAGCAAGTTGAAGGAATCACCTGTCTTTGTAATCGACTGTCATCAATTTGAAAGCATCAAGGACACAACGGTTGACGTAAGAATGGAATTAGAAGCTTCAAGAAATTTTGAACCGTCGATGAAGGCTTATGCTTTAATTATACATGACTCTTATGTTTGAATATAATCCGTTTACGGAAATTGTTAATAGATTTATTCTCAATTAAATATTTTGTATATATCTTTTTAATAAAATAGTATAAAACGATGAATTAATTTGTTTCAATTAGTTTACTTTTATCTGTCGAATGGTGAGCATATCCTACTCTGTAAATAAGTTCTAGTTATTTTTAGAGCGAATTTATCTCCATCAGAATAGGGTGAAATGACCGTATAGGGTGAAATTGTCTTATATAGTGAAATTGCCGTATAGGGTGAAATTGCCTTATATAGTGAAATTGTCTCATAGAGTGAAATTGCCTCATAGGGTGAAATTGCCTTATATGGCGAAATTGTCTCATAAGGTGAAATTAACCTCATAAAGTGAAAGCACCTCATAGGGTGAAATTGCCTACACCAATATTGGTTAGCATGGTTAGCAATTATATAAGAAAACGAAGTAATGGATACAGTAAAAAGCTTTAGAAAAAACTATACAAGAAGTTCGAATAGGTAAATCAAGTATTTACTCCATCAGTAGTAATACAACATACCGAAAGAGACGTTAAGGTATCACCGCAAACAGCAACAAAAGCAGGTACACGCTCGAAGCAATATGGAGACTGCGAAACAAAAAATTACAATACCTATACAGAATTATGATAACTTTGCTATTGCTAGTGCAAAGGAGGATGGTAAACATGGTCTATTGTTTTCGTTTAACATACGAGCTATATTCGCCGGTCCATCAAACTGCGGAAAAACCAACGCTTCAATATCTCTGATCCTGCACGAGAATGGGCTTAGATTTCAAAATGTCTATGTATTTTTGAAAAGTTTATATCAACCGAAATACGAATTGTTAAGAAACGTATTTACACCATTAAAAGAAAAAATTGGCTACCATGAGTTTGGAAATTACGAAGATTTGATTGAACCCGGAGATACCAAAGAAGATTCAATTATTGTCTTTGATGATATACCTGCAAACGAACAAAGCAAAATCACGCAGTTTTCTCGTTTGGGAGACGTAAACCAATAGATTCATTCTACCTATGTCAAACGTATGCTAGCACCTTAAAACATAAACTCAGAGATAACGCCAATGTAATCGCATTATGGAAACAAGATGACACGAACCTTTGCCGTATCTTTCTTGATCATATAAGTGGTGACATGGCATATCCAAAATTTAAAGAAATGCGCTTGCAGAGTTGGGGTGCGGGTGACTCGAAACATAGTTTTATTACTATTGTAAAAGGTTTTGATTTGGATAAGGGGCTATATAAGAAAATTTTCGACGAATATATAAATATTTGATATTATTCAAAAAATAGTTAGTTACCATCCATAGTCTGATGATGACGGACGTTAAGAATTTTATTGCAAATAAACGTAATCTTCAGTTAATTCAATACAATTCAATACAAAAAGGAGGACACTACATCTCAGCAAAAATTCAAAGAAGCTCATAAACAATTCATCGATCCCCTGCAAGTAACCGCTTCCCAGTTGCAAGCAATCACCGAAAAAATCTCCATACCTACAACAAAGGTTAAAGTCGAAGCACCCATAAAGAAAATTAAACAACTCATTCCAGAAGAACCCTTCCATCTTTACTATGCAGACGTGTTAGTTTGAGACGAAGACGAAGATATTGAAAAATCAATTTATGGAGTAAAGAATAATGCTGAAACCGATTCATGGAGTTTGTGAAAAAGTGTATTGGAAATTAATCCGGAAAACAGTGACATAACATTAAATAATGTGATATACCCGGGTACGAGAGGTTTATACAATCTGCTAATCTTTAAAGACATCAAGCCTGAAGATGGCGATTTCAATTTGCATGAAGATTTACCGAATTACATGAAAATGATTAAATCAGCATCGATTTTGAGAAAAAAGTTTAACTCATTTGCAGTGCACGATATAAGCGGGTTCCCAACAAATAACAAAAGGTTTGACAAATATGTGCAGAAATATATCACCGAATTTCGGAGGAACCCCGAAAGAAAACAGCCGAACAGAAGAAAACAGACCAAGGGAGCGGGTTTAGGCTTTCCTAATAGGTTTTACAAAAGTTTAAATTCGAAGCCTGTGCAATATGTCTACTGAAACAATGTACATGAACTTGTGAATCGGTTGAGATTGTTAAACGCACCCAACTGAGCTGGAAATACAATCGAGGAAAACATTAACGAGATGGTGTCCATAATAGAAGAGTTGAGAGAAGAAAGTATAATACAGTGAGCTCAGTAAATAATTACACAGTTTTAAAATACCCGTATACCGCTTTGGACGTTCAGAGCGTAAAGATGCCGATATTCGAGGTGGGCCTCCAGGGCACCTATTTTCGAACCCATGCGATATTTATCGGATACGAAACACGAACCGTTCGAGACGTTTAAAAATTATCGCATATAACACTAAAGCCGTATTATTAAACACCATGCGATACTTAATTTTCGTATGCTGTATCTCACACGATACATATGGCAACGTGGCATTTTAACAAATTATATGGATTTAAAACTAAAACCCCTAACAATTGAAATATGGATATTATTTTAGTCGGATGTGTTTAGAAGTTAAAAATATCCTTTAGCTTAACATATCTCGGTAATTATAAATACTTTAATTTACGTTATTATTCATCAGCTGGAAATGGATAGGCGCATAGGATATATTACATCCGAGCAAAAAAGAGAATTGGTTCCTTTTCTAGAAAGACATCCAGACTTACAAAGTGGCAAATTTACAAAAGAGTTTACTTTTAAACAAAGCCAACTGTTATGGTTGGAAGTAACTAATTTGTTAAATGCCCTACCCGGAGCCAATAAGGACTGGAAACCCCGGCGTAAAGTTGAGCAATTTATAAGTTTCTGTTAATGGGTTGTTTGTAAGTAATAACTTTGGAAATCCTTGTTCGATATGTAAGTCAATCTTATTTGCAACTACTAGTAAATTTTTTGCGATTGTCGATAGTGCAATGCACTTAATAGTTATGATGAAGCTGTAGCTTACCTTAACAAGTTTTATCAAGTTTCTTCACATTTACACCTACAATCCGTAGTAACAAACTTTTTAATAGTATTAACATTACTTAAAGCATTTCTAATGTAGTTTATTTTTAGACATGGCCAGATTTAAAAGGCAAAGCAAAAAAGAAAGTTTCTACTATTAAAAAACATGCCAGAGAAACGAGGCGGACCATCTCTATCATCGATTTTAAGCGACCTAGTTGAAAAAATTGTAGAAATTATTGGAACAACTACAATTGAAGGGGATTCCAATATATTAGAATCTGAAACATCATTTGATTTTAGTGATTTGAAAACTGAAGTAGTTAGTGAACACCGTTATAGCATTTCTAGTGAGATGTGTCAACCTGTTGCTGTAATTCCTTCAAACAGAAAAACTAATTATGATGTTGCAGCAAGTGGCAGTGGAGTTGTAACTGCAATTCCAAAAAAGAAGTGTTCGAGTGCAAAGATTAACAGAAACAATTAAAGCTACGGAGCGCTTGGCTAACCTGACTGAATAAAAAATTGCAGATAAAAAATCATATTACAAACAACAACTTTTATTGTACAATCAGCAATTGACAGTACAAGAACGTATTGCCAATGCATTAGAAATTATTTCAGCACAATTAAATAGTAAATAAATGTAATCATATAAATAGTTATAAGTTTGTTCTATATACTGTATAAAAATACATTTATTAAAAATTCGAGGTGTTTGAACAGCAATATAGTTATAATATAAATTCACTAATTATGAAAATGATTTCGCATCAGTAATTGGTGCAATCGCCTACCAGCCACCAAATCCAGCTTTACTCTATTTGCAAGTGCAGCATTTTGTAGCTCTTCTAATGCAACATCGTACATTCTAAAGTCAAACTGGATGTGGTTATCTACATCATCATCATCGTCAATTGCAATATGCGGCAAATTATTGTCGATACACATATTGTGTAATACTGTGCAGCTATTAATAATATGTGTAGCCTTGGTAGGTGTATAATATAAGACACGATGTTTTAACAAACATCGAAAACGTAATTTCAAAACACTGTTACACCTTTCTATTAATGATTTAATGCTTCTGTGTCTTTCATTGTAAACTGCTTCAGGTGTGTTAGGTGCAGTATCTGCAATAAGTGTTAACATCCACGTTCTTAAAGCATATCCAGAACTTCTTGCATTTACAATACGATTTAGTTACAAGCAAATTCAATTTAGGATCTTACCTAAAAAATAGAATGAATGAAGTCCATTCGTATGTAAATTCTGAATAAACTGCAAGGCATTGCTATTATTCCATATAAAACTATCATGTGTGCTTCCTGGATATCTGACACACACATTTATAATTTTTAAATTGGTGTCACAGACCTACAAAACATATCCATATAATGTAACTGAAACCAATGTTCTTGCATATTACCAATTGTACATTTATCGAGTGATATCCTTTCCTGTTCACATAAGCATTTTCTGGATACATTGCTTCATTAACGGGAGGAGGAAAGAGTGCAGTCCGCACACCCAATAACTCCCGGAAAATTATGAATTTCGTAGAACCTGTTGTAATTAATTAACGTAGATAAATGTGCTGGCGCGTCTTATTAGTTTGTCGACTGTGTTGCGAAAATATAACAAAACGCGAGTTTTAAATACGAAAGTTGTATGCATGTAAAAAACAAACAAACAGAAGGCATAAATTCACTCACCAATATTGTCCTTGGTGTGTGGTCTTCTTCAATGTTGCTGGAATGCCCCCGGGGGAGTCAGTTGAATGCACTGTTGCAAGCACTATACTTTATTGTTTGCATAGCTTGTTTCGCACAACCGTCCCGGCACTAGGTCGAAAGAAGAGTCCTCGATAAACGCCACAAAACCACTTTCGCACGCGTTTTATTTTAAGAGGCGCAAGCGCACTGCACAATTTAAATCCACTATAGTTTGAGCTTTAACTAATACGAAACATTCTGCCCACCAAAATAGCTTTGGGCTATTTTTTTTTAAAACTTAACACGAAAATTTAACTTTGACCGAGTCTTGTATGTATGTAGAACTAAATAAATATAATAATGCTTACGAAACTATAATAAAGAACACTAAAATAATTAATATTTATTATTGAGACGGCAATGGGCATAATTTGACCATTGGTCTTTTCAAATTCCCTCGTGAAGTTTTTACGGTGGCTACACGAGGTACTCCATCGCTTCCAGGATGAAGCTCTACAATTCTGGCGAGTTTCCAATTTAAGGAGGAACACCCTCTTCTTTGATGAGCACTAAAGTACCAATGCCAACGCCGTCGAGTCTCTTGGACTTGTACCACCGACCACGTTGATACAATTAGTGTAAATACTCATTGTGCCATCGAACCCAAAAACTTTTATGCATAGCTTGAATCAACTGCCAACGAGAGAGTCTAGAGATTTTCAAATGAGACAAGTCTGGGTCCGGAGGTGCTGTCAAGGGCTCTAAAGTTAGAAAGTGACCTGGTGTCAGTGACGAAAGATCATTGGGATCCGAACTTATGCTGCACAAGGGTCTTGAATTCAACAATGCTTCAATCTGAATGATTAAAGTATGAAACTCCTCGTACGTGAGCACTTGGTTTCCAACAACACGAAATAAATGAGTTTTCACCGATTTAACGGCGCTTTCCCAAATACCTCCGAAGTGAGGGGTAGACGGGGGGTTAAAATGCCACGAAATGGCTAACGATTCTGCACAGTGTCGGAAATCCTTTAAAAGTTGGCGACTAGCGCCGACGAAATTTGTGCCGCAGTCGCTGAAAATGTGTTGACACCGACCACGACGAGCAATAAAACGACGAAGGCAAGCGATAAAGGCATCAGTCGACAAGTCTGATACGACTTCCAAATGAAGAGTCTTAGTGGCGAAACAAACAATCACACAAAGATATGCCTTGCAAGTCTTGGTGCCTCTTGCACGATGCATGTTAATCGTAAAAGGGCCGGCAAAATCGATACCGACGGAACTAAAGGCCTTGGCTTGAGAAACACGAAATGAAGGCAATTCACCCATAACTGGACTGACAGGAATAGGGCGAAGACGATAACAATGATAACATTTAGACAGTATTCTACGAACTGCGCGAAGAGATGAGATGATCCAAAATCGTTCTTGAAGCAAGTTCATCGTTGTGTTTACTCCCGAATGTAAATTTTGTGTGTGCACTTGCTTAATTAACAAATCTGTTATACGGTGTTTATTGGGTAATACCGCTGGATGTTTTGCGGAATCTGGAAGACTGGAATGAATCAGTCTCCCGCCTACTCTTAAAATGTCATTCGAATCAAGAAATAAGCCTAGACGTTGCAGATGTTTAGGCAAAGGCTCACCTTGACGAACGGCTTCGATTTCAACTTTAAGTGAACTAAATTGGACCACCTTGACAATAATCATAAGAGCAGTGTGAAGCTCCATCGACGATAAAAATAGCGAATTGATGGTACCTTTTCTAACAGTAAAGATTCTCAGACAATATGCGACTATACGTTGAATTTTGTGCAACGACGAAAATTTGTTTGATAAGTCTTCCAGCCAAGTTGATTCTACAGTAACAATCAAAGTAAGGCGTTTCTCCTCAGAAGATGCTTCAAGAGAAGGGACGAACAATTTTGGCAAAGGCCAATTTTCTTCAGACAACGACAAAAATTCAGGACCTGCCCACCATAGCGGATGCGCGGGCAATATCGAAGGAAATAAACCTCTGGTAGCACAATCAGATGGGTTGTTTGAAGAACTAATGTAACTCCACTGTTCGGGAGAAATACGTTCTTGGATGTAACTAACACGGTTAGCTACAAACATTTTTAAGCGATAGGTAGGTGACTTAATCCAAGTCAAAGCCACAAAAGAATCAGTGTAACAACAGATTTTTTCAAAGTTTACATTTGAATATGTAGTTTTAACAAAATGAACTAATTTAGACAAAAGTACAGTAGCACATAGCTCTAGCTTGGGTATAGACAGACATTTCAAAGGGGCGACCTTTGATCTAGCCATAACAAAGTGAACAGATATTTTCCTGACGGAAATACTAAACGAAAATATGCAATAGCCGAGTATCCTTTCTCGGACGCGTCACAAAAACCATGTAGTTGTATACTACAGGCTTCATCAATAGGGATATAAGGAGGAATTTGAATTGAATCAATGTATGAAAATTCAGCAACAAATTTTTTCCAAAATATGACAATAGATTCAGGAGGAGGATCATCCCAATCCAACCCCAGCACCCAAAATTGTTGAATGAGTTGTTTGAGTGAAAAGGTAACTGGTGTAATAAATCCTAGAGGATCGTAAATCCTAGCAACTGTCGAAAGTAAAATCCGCTTGGAAACACGATTTTCTAAAGACTGCATTTCAAATGAAAAATTATCAGGTATCGAGTGCCACTGAAGACCAAGCACTTTTACGGTAAACTTAAGATCATTTGCGACTAAACTTGGTTTTACTTGTTGATACTCAGCAGGAATATCTTCTAACAGTAGTGGACTGTTGCTAGCCCATTTGCGTAGTTCGAAGCAGCCAGCACGTAGTAGTTGGATGAGTTGACGTTTTAGTTCATGAGTTGCCTGGAGAGTGGGCGACCCAGTCAATACATCATCAACATACAAATTGTTTCCCAAAGCATGAGCAGCCAATGTATAGCTATTTTCTCCTAGTTCAGCTAGTTTTAAGATAGTGCGAATGACGAGGAAAGGAGCGGATGAAACTCCATATGTAATTGTGTTCAACTGATAGGTTGAAATTGGTTCTGAAGGATTCCATCGCCATTGTATCAATTGATAAGAACGATCCGTTTCTGATATCAGTATGTGCCTGTACATTTGTTTTATGTCACAGACAAAAACGAACTTGGGAATACGAAATGCCAAAAGTATTTTTACAATATCATTCTGGAGCTTAGGTCCAGTGAGTAAGGTATCATTCAATGAAATACCATTCGAAGCTCGAGCCGAAGCATCAAAAACAATTCTCAATTTAGGTTTATTATTTTCTAGTTTGAACACGGCATGGTGTGGAATAAAATACGCATTACTGTCAGCTGGAGGCGTTGATAGAAGCGACATGTGACCAGATGCTTCGTAATCACGCATGAAATCTACATACAAATTTCGCAAGTCTGGATTAGTTTCGAGACGACGCTCTAGTGATAATAGACGTTTAATGGCAATAGATTTCGAGTCCGGAAACTCACGAACATTTTCTCTAAATGGGAGGCTCACGCCGAACCTACCATTGGGTAACCGATGCAACGAGTTATCAAAAGATTGTTGAGCAAGGTCATCTTCCGGGGACGACAAACTCTTCGATGGAATGTCGTCAAGCTCCCAAAAATGATTAAAATCAATATCCATACAAGGATCGATAGATACAAAGAACGAATGAATAACATTGGTTGAGACGGGATCGACAGTGCCAAATATCATGTAACCAAATATGGTGTTGACAGCAACAGGCGAAATTTCTTTGCCATCAATTTTCCCATCGAGCAAAATACGACTGGCAACATCAGAGCCCAATAACATTTGTACTGGAGAAGGATGTCTCCAGTTTTCATCTGCGAGTTTTATGTTTTCCAAATGAGACCAATACGATTGAATATACTTGTTTGGAAGATTACCGCAAATAGACGGCAAAACCATTAAGTTTATTTTCAAATTGTTGTCCGTCGGGACTGAATCATATTCCTGAATGGGACGAATTGTTCCAGATATCACACCTAACGTTTGGTGTGAAGTCTGGCCCAAACCAGAAATAGGAATCGAAGAAGGACGAGACGATATACCAATAGACTTACGACAAGACTCCGTAATAAATGAAATTTGACTCCCAGTGTCTACTAGAGCACGAATAATTTGAGGTTGATTTCTCTTGTCGAGAATTTCCAAACAAACCGTGGGTAGCAGAGCTAGACAAGTTGTCGCCTCAGACCCAACTGTTGTAGTACAAGTAGCATTATTAGACGAACTGGTTTGCAAATTTTCTTCACGAGTTGGAGTTGAAGAAGGTGGTGACGTAGCAATCGACGGCATAAAATGTAACAATGTATGATGATTTTTATTGCAAGTTTTGCACGAAACTTTTGACGGACAAGACGACATGTTATGATTTGGTCGCAGACAGTTCAAACATAACCGAAGATGTTTGGCTTGCTCGTGACGCTTGTTTGGAGACAATTTAAGAAATTGCTCGCACGAATACAATACATGATTTCCCTTGCAAAGGATGCAGGAGAACGAATTGTTTTTAGGAGAAGTGTTAGTCTCAGCTAAGAATGTCCTAGGCTTCAAGTCAGAATTCGAACGAGCGAGACCTTGTTTATTAATAGTACCTTTAAGCACTTTCGGTTGTTTGCTTGAGACAAGATTCTCTAAGGCTACACATTGTTTTGACAAAAAGTCTTTGACGCAATTGAATGTAGGCACATCAGTAGAATTGAAATGCAATTCGAATCGTTTACGAGTTTCCTCATCGAGTTTACATAATAAAAGATCTACAAGAACGAAATCCCAACTTTCAACATCAAATTGTAATGATCCCAAAATCGATAAGTTTTCTGTAAAACAGTCAATTAAATTTCGAATTTGTTTTACGTTTTCCGCATGCATAGGCGGGTAGTTTTTTATTAAACCCCAATGGTGATTAGCCAAAAGACGTTTATTATTATATCGAGAACATAGTGTCATATGCTAATTTGTAATTTTCATGACAAAGAGGAATAGACCGCAAGAATGTCAATGATTCACCCGACAAGCTTGAAAGAAGGTAGGAATGCTTTTCGATGTCGGTTAAATGCGGTTGTTTATCTATCAAAACATCAAACATATCCTTAAAAGTCTTAAAGTTTTTTGGGTCATTATCAAAACGTGGTAGAGTAATTTTTGGTAATTTTACTCTAGGTGTAAAATTATTGTCTTGTCGACTTGTGTGATTCGCAGACGGAGTTTTCACTTCAGCAGAAAATATCTCTTGCTCTATCAAAAGGATAGAATAATATTCGTCATCTACGTTTCTACACAAATTCTCTAAAGCAGGTTGCAATTCTGGTTCTGTGTTTACAAATACAGAAACATATTTTTCAGTAAAATCCTTGTAGATAGATTCCACCATACGACATTTCAATTTAAATAATTTATGTACAGAATCGTTGTATTGTGCCTTTTCAGAAAGTTCTAAAATTTCATGAATCCTAGCAGCGTAGAGCTTTAATAAAGTTACACAAGTATTTGTGTCAGGCATTTTGTATGAAGAAACAAACGACAATTATTTCAATTAACAACAACCGACAATAATCTTATTATAAATTCAATCACCGAAAATGATCCAATAAAGTCATTACCCGATTTGTAAAGTAAAATGCGAAATGAGTAGTTAAAGCTTCCTATTGTATTTTAAACGACATGACAACTCTTAACAAGAAGGTTTATAAAATGCCCTAAGGGTTTAGTCATTCAAACAAGAAATAAGCTAAAATATTTAGTGGTTATAAACCCTTAAACATGCAGGTAGGTATACGATAAAACTGGAATGTTGTTTTCAGCTGTACACAAGCCAAAAGGAGTGACCTACTACACAGGTATACAAAATTTTACAATAGAACAACTTTGAATCCAACATTTGCAACAGGTTTTCTATACGAACTATTTAACTAGGTCTGTAAAATGATTAATAATGCTCTCTAACTAAACTATTGCTAATTCGTAATATATCTATAATCAAATAATGATTTCTAATTGATAGACTTTAGTGTATCGAATTTTTTATATCTAAGTAAATAGAAATATGATGCGAATATTGCTAATCAAAGTTTTAGATACATACAAGCTAAAACGAAATGAATTAATTTATTCACCATGGACAGTTCTATCACACGAGGAAGGACCAAATGTAAATAATGTAGATGAATGTGCTGGAACGTCTTATTAGTTTGTGGACTGTGTTGCGAAAATATAACAAAACGCGAGTTTTAAATATGAAAGTTGTATGCATGTAAAAAACAAACAAACAGAAGGCATAAATTCACTCACCAATATTGTCCTTGGTGTGTGGTCTTCTTCAATGTTGCTGGAATGCCCCCGGGGGAGTCAGTGGAATGCACTGTTGCAAGCACTATACTTTATTGTTTGCATAGCTTGTTTCGCACAACCGTCCCGGCACTAGGTCGAAAGAAGAGTCCTCGATAAACGCCACAAAACCACTTTCGCACGCGTTTTATTTTAAGAGGCGCAAGCGCACTGCACAATTTAAATCCACTATAGTTTGAGCTTTAACTAATACGAAACATTCTGCCCACCAAAATAGCTTTGGGCTATTTTTTTTTAAAACTTAACACGAAAATTTAACTTTGACCGAGTCTTGTATGTATGTAGAACTAAATAAATATAATAATGCTTACGAAACTATAATAAAGAACACTAAAATAATTAATATTTATTATTGAGACGGCAATGGGCATAATTTGACCATTGGTCTTTTCAAATTCCCTCGTGAAGTTTTTACGGTGGCTACACGAGGTACTCCATCGCTTCCAGGATGAAGCTCTACAATTCTGGCGAGTTTCCAATTTAAGGGAGGAACACCCTCTTCTTTGATGAGCACTAAAGTACCAATGCCAACGCCGTCGAGTCTCTTGGACTTGTACCACCGACCACGTTGATACAATTAGTGTAAATACTCATTGTGCCATCGAACCCAAAAACTTTTATGCATAGCTTGAATCAACTGCCAACGAGAGAGTCTAGAGATTTTCAAATGAGACAAGTCTGGGTCCGGAGGTGCTGTCAAGGGCTCTAAAGTTAGAAAGTGACCTGGTGTCAGTGACGAAAGATCATTGGGATCCGAACTTATGCTGCACAAGGGTCTTGAATTCAACAATGCTTCAATCTGAATGATTAAAGTATGAAACTCCTCGTACGTGAGCACTTGGTTTCCAACAACACGAAATAAATGAGTTTTCACCGATTTAACGGCGCTTTCCCAAATACCTCCGAAGTGAGGGGTAGACGGGGTTAAATGCCACGAAATGGCTAACGATTCTGCACAGTGTCGGAAATCCTTTAAAAGTTGGCGACTAGCGCCGACGAAATTTGTGCCGCAGTCGCTGAAAATGTGTTGACACCGACCACGACGAGCAATAAAACGACGAAGGCAAGCGATAAAGGCATCAGTCGACAAGTCTGATACGACTTCCAAATGAAGAGTCTTAGTGGCGAAACAAACAATCACACAAAGATATGCCTTGCAAGTCTTGGTGCCTCTTGCACGATGCATGTTAATCGTAAAAGGGCCGGCAAAATCGATACCGACGGAACTAAAGGCCTTGGCTTGAGAAACACGAAATGAAGGCAATTCACCCATAACTGGACTGACAGGAATAGGGCGAAGACGATAACAATGATAACATTTAGACAGTATTCTACGAACTGCGCGAAGAGATGAGATGATCCAAAATCGTTCTTGAAGCAAGTTCATCGTTGTGTTTACTCCCGAATGTAAATTTTGTGTGCACTTGCTTAATTAACAAATCTGTTATACGGTGTTTATTGGGTAATACCGCTGGATGTTTTGCGGAATCTGGAAGACTGGAATGAATCAGTCTCCCGCCTACTCTTAAAATGTCATTCGAATCAAGAAATAAGCCTAGACGTTGCAGATGTTTAGGCAAAGGCTCACCTTGACGAACGGCTTCGATTTCAACTTTAAGTGAACTAAATTGGACCACCTTGACAATAATCATAAGAGCAGTGTGAAGCTCCATCGACGATAAAAATAGCGAATTGATGGTACCTTTTCTAACAGTAAAGATTCTCAGACAATATGCGACTATACGTTGAATTTTGTGCAACGACGAAAATTTGTTTGATAAGTCTTCCAGCCAAGTTGATTCTACAGTAACAATCAAAGTAAGGCGTTTCTCCTCAGAAGATGCTTCAAGAGAAGGGACGAACAATTTTGGCAAAGGCCAATTTTCTTCAGACAACGACAAAAATTCAGGACCTGCCCACCATAGCGGATGCGCGGGCAATATCGAAGGAAATAAACCTCTGGTAGCACAATCAGATGGGTTGTTTGAAGAACTAATGTAACTCCACTGTTCGGGAGAAATACGTTCTTGGATGTAACTAACACGGTTAGCTACAAACATTTTTAAGCGATAGGTAGGTGACTTAATCCAAGTCAAAGCCACAAAAGAATCAGTGTAACAACAGATTTTTTCAAAGTTTACATTTGAATATGTAGTTTTAACAAAATGAACTAATTTAGACAAAAGTACAGTAGCACATAGCTCTAGCTTGGGTATAGACAGACATTTCAAAGGGGCGACCTTTGATCTAGCCATAACAAAGTGAACAGATATTTTTCCTGACGGAAATACTAAACGAAAATATGCAATAGCCGAGTATCCTTTCTCGGACGCGTCACAAAAACCATGTAGTTGTATACTACAGGCTTCATCAATAGGGATATAAGGAGGAATTTGAATTGAATCAATGTATGAAAATTCAGCAACAAATTTTTTCCAAAATATGACAATAGATTCAGGAGGAGGATCATCCCAATCCAACCCCAGCACCCAAAATTGTTGAATGAGTTGTTTGAGTGAAAAGGTAACTGGTGTAATAAATCCTAGAGGATCGTAAATCCTAGCAACTGTCGAAAGTAAAATCCGCTTGGAAACACGATTTTCTAAAGACTGCATTTCAAATGAAAAATTATCAGGTATCGAGTGCCACTGAAGACCAAGCACTTTTACGGTAAACTTAAGATCATTTGCGACTAAACTTGGTTTTACTTGTTGATACTCAGCAGGAATATCTTCTAACAGTAGTGGACTGTTGCTAGCCCATTTGCGTAGTTCGAAGCAGCCAGCACGTAGTAGTTGGATGAGTTGACGTTTTAGTTCATGAGTTGCCTGGAGAGTGGGCGACCCAGTCAATACATCATCAACATACAAATTGTTTCCCAAAGCATGAGCAGCCAATGTATAGCTATTTTCTCCTAGTTCAGCTAGTTTTAAGATAGTGCGAATGACGAGGAAAGGAGCGGATGAAACTCCATATGTAATTGTGTTCAACTGATAGGTTGAAATTGGTTCTGAAGGATTCCATCGCCATTGTATCAATTGATAAGAACGATCCGTTTCTGATATCAGTATGTGCCTGTACATTTGTTTTATGTCACAGACAAAAACGAACTTGGGAATACGAAATGCCAAAAGTATTTTTACAATATCATTCTGGAGCTTAGGTCCAGTGAGTAAGGTATCATTCAATGAAATACCATTCGAAGCTCGAGCCGAAGCATCAAAAACAATTCTCAATTTAGGTTTATTATTTTCTAGTTTGAACACGGCATGGTGTGGAATAAAATACGCATTACTGTCAGCTGGAGGCGTTGATAGAAGCGACATGTGACCAGATGCTTCGTAATCACGCATGAAATCTACATACAAATTTCGCAAGTCTGGATTAGTTTCGAGACGACGCTCTAGTGATAATAGACGTTTAATGGCAATAGATTTCGAGTCCGGAAACTCACGAACATTTTCTCTAAATGGGAGGCTCACGCCGAACCTACCATTGGGTAACCGATGCAACGAGTTATCAAAAGATTGTTGAGCAAGGTCATCTTCCGGGGACGACAAACTCTTCGATGGAATGTCGTCAAGCTCCCAAAATGATTAAAATCAATATCCATACAAGGATCGATAGATACAAAGAACGAATGAATAACATTGGTTGAGACGGGATCGACAGTGCCAAATATCATGTAACCAAATATGGTGTTGACAGCAACAGGCGAAATTTCTTTGCCATCAATTTTCCCATCGAGCAAAATACGACTGGCAACATCAGAGCCCAATAACATTTGTACTGGAGAAGGATGTCTCCAGTTTTCATCTGCGAGTTTTATGTTTTCCAAATGAGACCAATACGATTGAATATACTTGTTTGGAAGATTACCGCAAATAGACGGCAAAACCATTAAGTTTATTTTCAAATTGTTGTCCGTCGGGACTGAATCATATTCCTGAATGGGACGAATTGTTCCAGATATCACACCTAACGTTTGGTGTGAAGTCTGGCCCAAACCAGAAATAGGAATCGAAGAAGGACGAGACGATATACCAATAGACTTACGACAAGACTCCGTAATAAATGAAATTTGACTCCCAGTGTCTACTAGAGCACGA
Source organism: Platerodrilus igneus (assembly GCA_036346225.1). Lineage (NCBI taxonomy): Eukaryota > Metazoa > Arthropoda > Insecta > Coleoptera > Lycidae > Platerodrilus > Platerodrilus igneus. Next base: position 2,416,595 of record JARFIW010001131.1, read on the forward strand.
ATAATTTGAGGTTGATTTCTCTTGTCGAGAATTTCCAAACAAACCGTGGGTAGCAGAGCTAGACAAGTTGTCGCCTCAGACCCAACTGTTGTAGTACAAGTAGCATTATTAGACGAACTGGTTTGCAAATTTTCTTCACGAGTTGGAGTTGAAAAGGTGGTGACGTAGCAATCGACGGCATAAAATGTAACAATGTATGATGATTTTATTGCAAGTTTTGCACGAAACTTTTGACGGACAAGACGACATGTTATGATTTGGTCGCAGACAGTTCAAACATAACCGAAGATGTTTGGCTTGCTCGTGACGCTTGTTTGGAGACAATTTAAGAAATTGCTCGCACGAATACAATACATGATTTCCCTTGCAAAGGATGCAGGAGAACGAATTGTTTTTAGGAGAAGTGTTAGTCTCAGCTAAGAATGTCCTAGGCTTCAAGTCAGAATTCGAACGAGCGAGACCTTGTTTATTAATAGTACCTTTAAGCACTTTCGGTTGTTTGCTTGAGACAAGATTCTCTAAGGCTACACATTGTTTTGACAAAAAGTCTTTGACGCAATTGAATGTAGGCACATCAGTAGAATTGAAATGCAATTCGAATCGTTTACGAGTTTCCTCATCGAGTTTACATAATAAAAGATCTACAAGAACGAAATCCCAACTTTCAACATCAAATTGTAATGATCCCAAAATCGATAAGTTTTCTGTAAAACAGTCAATTAAATTTCGAATTTGTTTTACGTTTTCCGCATGCATAGGCGGGTAGTTTTTTATTAAACCCCAATGGTGATTAGCCAAAAGACGTTTATTATTATATCGAGAACATAGTGTCATATGCTAATTTGTAATTTTCATGACAAAGAGGAATAGACCGCAAGAATGTCAATGATTCACCCGACAAGCTTGAAAGAAGGTAGGAATGCTTTTCGATGTCGGTTAAATGCGGTTGTTTATCTATCAAAACATCAAACATATCCTTAAAAGTCTTAAAGTTTTTTGGGTCATTATCAAAACGTGGTAGAGTAATTTTTGGTAATTTTACTCTAGGTGTAAAATTATTGTCTTGTCGACTTGTGTGATTCGCAGACGGAGTTTTCACTTCAGCAGAAAATATCTCTTGCTCTATCAAAAGGATAGAATAATATTCGTCATCTACGTTTCTACACAAATTCTCTAAAGCAGGTTGCAATTCTGGTTCTGTGTTTACAAATACAGAAACATATTTTTCAGTAAAATCCTTGTAGATAGATTCCACCATACGACATTTCAATTTAAATAATTTATGTACAGAATCGTTGTATTGTGCCTTTTCAGAAAGTTCTAAAATTTCATGAATCCTAGCAGCGTAGAGCTTTAATAAAGTTACACAAGTATTTGTGTCAGGCATTTTGTATGAAGAAACAAACGACAATTATTTCAATTAACAACAACCGACAATAATCTTATTATAAATTCAATCACCGAAAATGATCCAATAAAGTCATTACCCGATTTGTAAAGTAAAATGCGAAATGAGTAGTTAAAGCTTCCTATTGTATTTTAAACGACATGACAACTCTTAACAAGAAGGTTTATAAAATGCCCTAAGGGTTTAGTCATTCAAACAAGAAATAAGCTAAAATATTTAGTGGTTATAAACCCTTAAACATGCAGGTAGGTATACGATAAAACTGGAATGTTGTTTTCAGCTGTACACAAGCCAAAAGGAGTGACCTACTACACAGGTATACAAAATTTTACAATAGAACAACTTTGAATCCAACATTTGCAACAGGTTTTCTATACGAACTATTTAACTAGGTCTGTAAAATGATTAATAATGCTCTCTAACTAAACTATTGCTAATTCGTAATATATCTATAATCAAATAATGATTTCTAATTGATAGACTTTAGTGTATCGAATTTTTTATATCTAAGTAAATAGAAATATGATGCGAATATTGCTAATCAAAGTTTTAGATACATACAAGCTAAAACGAAATGAATCAATTTATTCACCATGGACAGTTCTATCACACGAGGAAGGACCAAATGTAAATAATGTAGATGAATGTGCTGGAACGTCTTATTAGTTTGTGGACTGTGTTGCGAAAATATAACAAAACGCGAGTTTTAAATATGAAAGTTGTATGCATGTAAAAAACAAACAAACAGAAGGCATAAATTCACTCACCAATATTGTCCTTGGTGTGTGGTCTTCTTCAATGTTGCTGGAATGCCCCCGGGGGAGTCAGTGGAATGCACTGTTGCAAGCACTATACTTTATTGTTTGCATAGCTTGTTTCGCACAACCGTCCCGGCACTAGGTCGAAAGAAGAGTCCTCGATAAACGCCACAAAACCACTTTCGCACGCGTTTTATTTTAAGAGGCGCAAGCGCACTGCACAATTAAAATCCACTATAGTTTGAGCTATAACTAATACGAAACACCTGTTAATCAATTATAATAAACAAATAAGACTACATAATTTTGTATTAACCTTTCACGTGTATGCCTCAACTCATCAATATTTCGTGGTAGTTTTATGTAGTGGTTGAAGATTTCTGGCATATTTAAAGCATCTGTTACTTCCTTAATACACCTACTAACAGAAGCTTGACTAATTGCATGGTTAACGTTTCCACCTATGTCCAACTGATAACTACCACCAGTAAAAAATCGCAAACTAGTCAATACCTAAAATTGTGTTTATATATAAATCATACAAAAAAAGAGTACTTGCCTTTTGTGATATATTCAACCTAGATACTCTTGTTGGTGCAACCATATAGGGCTCCACTAGATCGATTAAATCTTCGGCCATTGGTTTAGTTAAGCGATACAATTTTTAAAGTTATTATTGCTTAACTCTTCAAATGGCTTGCCATGGGGGTGGAAATGCCGGCCATGAATATTTTGGGCTAACAGTTCAGCTTCTTCCAGAACAGCTATGGCAGCCAAATTTAATTGATCATCTAAATCAGCCATAATCACGCGAAATACACAAAATTTAATATCCTAGCCGAAACACTATAATAACTATAATTAAATAAAATAAAACAATCAATATCAATAAAGAACAACCTTAAAATTAATAAAGAACAAAAAAAAATAAAAATTGTAATTATTGTTATTGTTGCGATCCACTATTAGGCAACCCGTCAAACATACAAACGCCCGGGGCACAGCGTATTCTTCAGGATTCGAGAATCTTTCTAGAAATTACTAGATAATGAGTCATGTCTTTAATTTAGGGTATATATAAGGCCGCTTATGAATGTAAGAGTTAGTTCACATAAGAATGTCGTATATAAATTATATCGTGTATAGTGAATGTAGTTGAGCTTTTTGGAAGCCTAAGCGTATATATACATAAATGTTATATGAGCTAAACGTGTCTAATGTACATGCAGCTTGTAGTATACATAAATAGATAGAACTTGGATTGAATAATAGTTGTGTTAGTGTTGTTAATGGACCTATGGTAAAGAAGTTAGTTTAAGAAGATATTAGTGCTTGTAAATTTATTAATGTAATAGTGCTTCATTGTTAAGTGTCCTGAAAACATCTATAAATAAGGCATATACTGTTAATTAGACTTGGGAACAGTGAGTAATATAGACTATTGTTATTACTTGTTTTTAAACTAAAGAAACGCGGTAGCAGTAGCCCGCTACACTGGTGTCAGGCATTTGTGGGGTATATAGTGATTAATTTAAAAGGAAAGCACACAAGTCTAAAGACATTTAAGTAGTTTGTATATGCCTGTTACAAGAAGTCAAAGTAAGATGGACGCAGAAGCTTTAATGAATTTCCTTAAGGATTTTAAAACCGGTATGGATGAAAAGTTTACTGAAAATGCTGCAAAAATAGATGAAAAGTTTACTGAAAACGCTGAGAAAATGGAAAGGTTAAGTGAAAATGCTGCCAAAATGGAAGAAAAGTTGAATGAAAGTACAGCCACGTTAGAACAAAGATTAATGGAAAGTTCCATTGCATTGAAAGAAGATTTCACTGAACAGGTAAAAACAGTTGAGCAAAAGTTGGACAGTAAATTGATAAAAATGGAAGAAGATGTGATGAGGCTGCAAGAACAAGTGATTTCACTAACAACGCGGCCACTTGAATTACCAAACCAAGTTGTTAATCAGAACATTCCAGAAATAAGAACCATGGAAAGAAGCGAGTCAATTCCGTCTAAATTTAAAGTAAAACCACCTACATTCGATGGTAAAACACCTTGGCCCACATATTTGAAACAATTTGAAGCTGCTGCAATAGCCAACGGTTGGTGCAACAAAGAGAAGGCTATCTCCTTAATAGTGGCCCTACGGGGGGAGGCTCTTAACATCTTACAAACGATTCCCGATCACCAGCAGAATGATTACGGCCTCTTAACATCAAAGCTTGAGATGAGATATGGAGATGCTCACCTTCAACAGGTTTACCACGCACAAGTTAAGAACCGCTCGCAAAAGACAAGTTAAAGCCTGCAAGAATTCGAAGCTGACATTGCTAGGTTAGTTAGATTGGCATATCCAACGGCACCAGATAGTTTCCTCGAACAACTGGCTGTTCAAACATTTGTGGATGGCATTAAAGACAGTGAAATACAGCAACCGCTAAGATTAGCACGGCCAAAAATGTTAGATGACGCACTGGCTCATGCGCTTGAATTTGAAGCAGCTAAGCAGACGTCACACAGGATGAGTCACAAGGTTTGGTCTGCCTTAGAGGAACCTGGTCAAGCGCAGAACAGCATAGATGAAATAATTAACCGTGTGTTTGAAAAGCGGAAAGGCTGGAAAGATTACGACCGCGGAGATGGCGTATGCGATGCTGGAGCTGCGGTGAAGTTGGTCATATGCAGAGACGCTGTACTCAATCAAAGAAACAACCGGTTGAGTTAAAGCAGGTCAATGTAAAGGAGCAAAAGTCGACAGCACAGCGTAGCGCCCCGGAGATTATCATCCGTGCTGCATCGTCGATGGGAAGTCTGGACAGCATTTATATCGATGGTAGAATTAATGGTAGAATTGTCCGATTACTCGTGGATACAGGAGCGACAAGAACTATTGTGGGACCAGATTTGGTTGGTCGTGGAAAAGTGCTACCTGTATCGGTGTGCCTCCAAACGGCAAGTGGTGGGAAGATTTGTACTCACGGAGAGACTGCCGTTATGTTGACAATTGGGGACAAATTAATTAATCATCGAGTGTTGGTGGCTGAAATTACAGAAGAAGTGATCTTGGGAATGGATCTTATGAGAGAATATGGGTTTCATGTAAACATGAAAGAAAATGTGCTTCGGATAGATGATGATGAAATTCCATTTCAAGGTAGGAGTAACCAGACGATGCAAGTACGAATGATTTGCGATATGAAAATACCCGAGAAGGCGGAAATGATAGTAATGGGACGCCCGCATGGTACGCTCCGGGAAGGACAAGTATGCATGATGGAGGCAACTGAATCGGGAATGGGTCAGGAGGGATTACTGATTGGAAGAACGCTGGTAAAGTTTCGAAATATGGTACCAGTAAGGGTACTGAACATTAATCCGCATACGGTGACCCTGAAGAAAGATACGATTGTTGGAAGTTGCATTCCAGTATGCCATATTAAACGTTGTGTGGACGACACGAACGATAAACCAGCCAACGGTTGCTCACAGAAATTGCTGGATATGTTAATACCTTCGTGTCAAGGATTAAACGGCGACCAACTGGGCAAGGTAAAAGAACTGGTCGGACGATATCGAGGTGTGTTTGCATTGGATGATAGTGAGGAAGGAAGGACGAATGTTGTGCAACATAAGATCAACACTGGAGATGCGCAACCGATAAGACAACACCCCAGGCGGCTTCCTTTGGCAAAACGTAAGGAAGCCGAGCAAATTATCACCGATATGGAAGAACAGATAGTGATTGAACCCTCGAATAGTCCATGGGCATCCCCGGTAGTGCTTGTCAAAAAAAGGACGGGTCGACAAGGTTTTGTGTACACTACCGGCGGCTTAACAATGTGACAAAAAAAGACAGCTATCCTTTGCCCAGAATTAATGACACTTTAGATACTCTATCCGGATCTAAATGGTTTTCGACCTTGGACTTGAAAAGCGGATACTGGCAGGTGGGCTTGAAGCCAAACGATAAAAAAAGACTGCGTTTACAATTGGAACTGGATTATGGCAGTTCAAGGTCATGCCATTTGGACTATGCAATGCCCCTGCTACTTTTGAACGATTGATGGAGTCGATACTGCGTGGACTGTCTTGGAAGACTTGTCTGGTGTACCTAGACGACGTGATAGTGTTAGGCCGGTCTTTTGAAGAACACCTTAAGAATCTAGAGGAGATATTCCAAAGATTACGCGGGACCAACTTTACATTGAGCCCCAAGAAGTGTCACCTGTTTGGAAAAGAGGTGAAATACCTAGGACATGTCGTTTCGGAGACCGGAATAAGAGCTGACCCTGACAAAATAAAAACGGTACAAGAGTGGCCTACACCAGCAGATATACACCAACTACGCAATTTTCTAGGATTGTGCACATATTACCGACGTTTTATACTTGGGTTTGCGAACATTGCCAAACCGTTAACGAAATTAACCGAAGATGGACAAGAATATGATTGGAATGACGACTGCCACAGTGCATTTGAACAACTGAAACGGCTACTGGTTACAGCACCAATTTTGAGTTATCCACGGATGGATGGGAAATTTGTGTTGGATACCGATACCAGTAACACAGCTATAGGAGGCGTTCTTTCTCAAGTGCAGGACGGACAAGAAAAAGTTATTGGATATTTCAGCAAGGTCTTGTCGCGGCCAGAAAGGAACTACTGTGTGACAAGAAGGGAGCTGTTGGCCGTCGTCAAAGCAGTAGAGCACTTTTATAAATACTTATACGGCCGCAAATTCCTGTTGAGAACAGACCATGCTGCACTGAAATGGTTACTGCAGTTTCGAAATCCTGAAGGGCAAGTGGCAAGGTGGATAGAGCGGTTGCAGGAATATGACTTTGACACAGAACATCGTGTAAGAACTAGCCATCGGAATGCAGACGCTCTATCAAGGAGACCTTGTCCGGTGGACTGCAATCATTGCTCCAAGATGGAAGAGAAAATAAGTGTCATCCATAGAATGACGGAAACCGATGATACTTGGCAACCCGAAAAAATACGAGAAGACCAGGAGAATGACGCCGAATTGGGACGTATTATTGAGTGGGAAAGTAGAGGACAACGACCAGCTTGGGAAGAAATTAGTATTTCAAGTAGGAGCATGAAGGCATACTGGGCACAGTGGGACTCATTGATGATGGAAAATAGAATCTTGAAACGACGCCTGGAATTTGAAGATGGCACTGAGAGACTTCAAGTGATAGTGCCGAGAAGCAGAGTGCCGGAAGTGTTGCAGCACTTGCACGATGGTATTTCCGGAGGGCACTTTGGCGTGAAAAGAACTCTCGAGAGAGTGAGAGAAAGATTCTATTGGGTGAACTGCAAAGATGATGTGAAGGAGTGGTGCCGGAAATGTGAATTGTGTGCCTCTGCAAATGGCCCGGTCACAAAACGGAAAGCCACAATGAGACAGTATAACGTGGGGAATCCGTTTGAGAGGGTAGCCATTGATATAGCTTGTCCGTTTCCTGAATCGGAGAAAGGAAATAAATACATCTTGGTTGCAATGGATTATTTTACCAAATGGCCGGAGGCATATGCTATACCTAACCAAGAAGCCGAGACGGTTGCAGATGTACTAGTGAAGGAGTTGTTTTGTCGCTTTGGAGTTCCGTTGGAATTACACTCCGATCAAGGTCGGAACTTCGAATCAGCATTGTTTCAAAATGTCTGCAAGCATCTTGGAATCAGGAAGACTAGAACCACGCCACTTCATCCCCAATCGGATGGAATGGTTGAAAAAATGGACAGGACGTTAGGGAAGTACCTGGCCAAAGTTGTCTCTGAACATCAACGAGACTGGGACCAATATCTACATTTGTTCCTACTGGCGTACCGATCTTCGGTACATGACAGCACAGGGTACTCGCCCGCTTGCGTAATGCTAGGACGTGAATTGCGGCTACCATGTGATCTTCAGTTTGGATTTAAACCTGGAGAAGGGATCGCAGGTAAAGATTACGTTAGTAAGCTTCGTGAAAGATCAAATAGCATTCACGAAAACGTCCGAAAGAATATCCAGGCAGCAAGCGATCGAATGAAATCACAATATGACACGAGAGCACAAGAAGGGGGTTATCAACCTGGAGATTTAGTGTGGTTGTACAATCCACAAAGAAAACGAGGATTGTCGCCAAAACTACAAAGACAATGGGAAGGGCCGTACGAAGTGTTAAAAAGGATAAATGATGTAGTGTACAGGATCAGAAGATTTCCCCGTAGTAAGCCGAAAGTGGTACACTTTGACCGTTTAACATCCTACGCTGGCAACAACCAGGGAGACTCGAATAATGATAATGGTGTTCGACAAGTTATTAATCATGAGCCAAATGTAGATTTTGAGAGGTTTATGGCTGCGTATGGTGGTTCCGCTAAGGCGAGATTTGGCGTTGTTGTTGAAAAACAGCAAGATCTGTTTAGAGCGCCAGAAGAGTATTCCCTTGCACATTGCGTAGCTCAAGATTTGGCAATGTCAAGGGAAATAGCTGTTGTTTTCAAGAAAAAGTTTGGATGTGTAGATGAATTAGTACAACAGCAGCCAACTGTAGAAAAATCTTTGGTTCTTCAAGATAAAAATCGTTATGTTTACTATCTGGTCACCAAGAATTCTTCATGGCAGAGACTTAGTTACGGACATCTATGGGAAGCTTTGCTAAATCTTAAGGCGCAGATGATGGAAAATGGAGTAACGAGACTAGCGGTGCCCAAGCTGGGCTGTGGACTGGATCGCTTAGATTGGAGGATAGTCCGAAATATGCTAGAAGTAGTTTTCCAGGGAACCAACGTCCAGGTTCTTGTTTGTTGTTATCAACCGGTTGCCTACCAAGATCAAGAAAAAAGTGTTGATTGTTACTTCCAACGACGCGGTGGATGCACCAGAGGTGATAGCTGCCGATACGGTCATCAGTCATCGAATTGGCGTCAAAATGTATTTACAGTTACGAGACGTCACGGTTTTAAAGAGGGGGCAGTGTTGCGATCCACTATTAGGCAACCCGTCAAACATACAAACGCCCGGGGCACAGCGTATTTTTCAGGATTCGAGAATCCTTCTAGAAATTACTAGATAATGAGTCATGTCTTTAATTTAGGGTATATATAAGGCCGCTTATGAATGTAAGAGTTAGTTCACATAAGAATGTCGTATATAAATTATATCGTGTATAGTGAATGTAGTTGAGCTTTTTGGAAGCCTAAGCGTATATATACATAAATGTTATATGAGCTAAACTTGTCTAATGTACATGCAGCTTGTAGTATACATAAATAGATAGAACTTGGATTGAATAATAGTTGTGTTAGTGTTGTTAATGGACCTATGGTAAAGAAGTTAGTTTAAGAAGATATTAGTGCTTGTAAATTCATTAGTGTAATAGTGCTTCATTGTTAAGTGGACTAAAAACATCTATAAATAAGGTTAATTAGACTTGGGAACAGTGAGTAATATAGACTATTGTTATTACTTGTTTTTAAATTAAAGAAACGCGGTAGCAGTAGCCCGCTACAATATGTTTATCAATCAAATGTGCATAGAATAAACACGCAAACGCAAGTCAATTTTCATATGCGACACGGTATTCCGTGTACCACATACCCATCCGTTGCAATTTCGCATAAGAATTTCGTATGCGGATGTGTCGCATAGGTTCGAAAATACGCTGTCATTGATTTCATGCATAATATGACATTTTCGTGCACGACACTAAGCCGTCTGAGTTTGAACATAGGTGGCCAGCTCGAGGATTTATGCTAACGTTGGATGGTGATGGATACGATATGCAGCAAAGAAGGCTGGTGAATGCAGTCGATTCCAAATCCGACTCTGATCTGGTTACTTAAGGAAGCACTATAGTCCAAGTCTGGAGGAGAAACAATTAGTTTTCGTAAAAGAAGACTAGTTGATGTAATGGAGCCTAAAGACGATAGTGATTGTGTTTTTAAAAAGTTTGCTGTTAATCCTGTAAATCAAGCCTTATCAGACTGTCTAAAAAGTATGGGAGATGTTCAGCGTAAAGCTGTAGTATACAATGCAAGAAACCACCATATCATACAGCTTAGTCCTCCGATTGAAAAATCAGATGCAGCAACCAGACAATATATAGACGAAAAATGTGACAAAAATGGATCCGATGTAAAAGTATTTGTTCAGTTTTTTATGTATTTGACTACGGTTTCTGACACAAACGAAAAGGAGCTCGGTCTCGCATTATCATCGATTTACGAGGTGGCACCAGCATCTATAAAAACAAATATTACAAACCAAAGCTTCAGTTTATGCCAAAGATGCAACTAGATAATGATAGCTCTATTAGTTTAGCATCGGCAAAAATGACTAAAGAAATCATCGTTAAGGAATTATTTAAGCCTGCAAGAAAAAATTTTCAGCGTTGTCGCACAAACTTGAAACATGTGAAACGCGATCTTATCAAGTCGGACTTGTGCGAAATGCAGCCTTACTCTCTTGTGAACAATGGGTACAGATATATTCTAATAGCGGTGAACTGTTTAACAAAATATGCTTTAGTCGAGCCTTTAAAAAATAAAACTGGATCAGAAGTTACAAATGCTATGAAAAAAATATTGGACAAAATGTTGTAAGGAGAAATTAACGCTAAAATAAATCTGCAAGCGGATTTTGGAAAAGAGTACTACAACCGCTGGTTTAAAAATCTTATGCAAAAATATATGGTTAACCATTATTCTACGTATTCTGCAATCAAAGCTAATATGGCTGAACGGTTGATCAGAACAATCAAAAACAAGTTGTACAAAAGATTTTACTTGCAAGGCAATCATAGATGGTTGAATATTTTGCCTAAGGTTATGGAAGAATACAATAATACACCACATCGAACTATAAACATGACACCTATGGATGCGGAAGAACACCCGGAAAGAATACAACTTTACACCGCTGACAGTGCTTATAAAAGTCACAAGAAGTTGTACGGGGTTGGAGAAATTATACGTATATCAAAATATAAAACAGTATTTGACCGAGGATTTTATTCAAACTGGAGTACAGAACTATTCAAAATTGTTAAAGTACAACAAACGAGACCGATAACCTATCTGCTACAAGATTTGGAAGGTCAGCCAATCCTAAGTGCTTTTTACGGTGATGAGATTCAGCTCACAGCAGTATCCGACACGTACCTAGTGGAAAAAGTTTTACGGAAACGGAAACACGGACGTGAACTGTTAGTGTCGGGGTTGGGGGATGGTAAAAGTTGGATTAAGAAAACAGACTTGCTTTAGTATCAACCGATCAAAGTTCCAGATATTTACCTAGTTAACAAATCCTAAAGAAGCAAAAGAATAAACTACCTGTTCGATGGGTGGGGGTAAAAACCCTTGCTGGATAGATAGGGGAGATATGCTTTGAAGCCCATTCCTATTTATGATTCGAAGCAAGAAGCATGTGTTTTATAATCGATTTACAAGGATATCAATACAAAACTAGTGATCAGAGCCGGCCCAAGATATCTTGCTACCCTAGGCAAATATTTGTTTAGCCGCCCCCTAATTTCACTCATCAACATCATAAATGAAAATAATTTTGTTTAAATGTAGTATGTGTAATATTGAAGGATACTACATATAAATACAAACTTTATATTACATAAAAATTATATTTTATTGTATTATTTTATTTAGACAAAATTCATTTAAGTATATAGGTATACCTGTTAATTGTAATATTTTATATTATCGACATATAATTATTATTATTATTTAAAAAAAGTAAAATATAAAAATATAAAAAAATTAAAATTGTATATTACATGAAATTAATTTTGCGCGCCTTTTCATGTGCAAATTCTGTCAATAAATTTTTGAATTTAATATTTTTTATTACGTCTCTCTCGATTGAAATTGTAGCAAGATCGCTTAGTCTTTCTTGATTCATTGTAGTTCTTAAATAGTTTTTTATTATCTTCAATTTTGAAAAGCCTCTTTCGCCTGATGCAACCGATACTGGTATTGTTAAAAGAATACGTAGCGCTATAGCTACGTTTGGAGTAAAATTATTATTATTTACTATAAATTGTAATACTTCTAATGGAGTACTATTTATTTTTAATATTCAGATACTGCTACTAATTCATCTGTCATTTCTATTGCATCAATATCTGCATTATTTGTATTACCATTTTCTGAGAGTAAAATTTCAAGATCCTTACAATTTTTCATAATATCATTTTTTGACATATTTCTTAAAATACTTATATCATACAAAAACTTAAAATTATCACAGTGGGCATGCATTTGTTCAAATCTTTCTTCAAGAGAATTGATTGCTACATCCAATATATAAAAATATAATTCAACTTTAAATTTAATTTTTAAATCAATTATAGGTTCATCAGGCTCTTCATAAGAAAAAAATACTGTTTTCTTTTTTCGGGGACGAATCGAAACGTGTTGTGCGAAAGACGCTTCAACATCTATTTCGGCAGCTATAGCTTCTGCTTCTCCTAATAGCTCATTGAAACCATTGTCAGAACGGATTTTTTTTAAAAAAGTTATTGTTTCAGATAATACATTTTCTGCGCCAGATATGTCTAATGAAATTTTTTGTAGTACTTTACTCGCTAAATTAACTTGATTTAAAATTAAGTGCCATATTACAATAGAACATATAAAATTAAAATTTTTAATTTTTTTGGCGAATGATTCAGCTTCTAAACGAGTGATTTTATCAAATGATATGTCTTGACTTATTTCATATAATATATCGTATATTTCACCAATATTATATTTAAATGGTCTAATTGCGTCTACTCGACTTTCCCATCTCGTATCACTTAATGGTTTTACAGTTAATTGGGTTATATGTTTTTTTAAAACAGACCAACGGCGAGTAGAACCACTCAAAAATACATATATTGCATGAACCAACATAAAAAATTTAGTCGCTTCAGATGACGATTTAGCGGCATCATTTACAACTAAATTAAGAGTATGAGCATGACACGGTACGAAAAAAGCACGATTATTTAAATCTAAATTTTTTTTCTGTACTCCAGAATGACGGCCTTTCATATTCGAACCATTATCATAACCTTGCCCACGCATATTTTGTAAAGGAATTTTATTTTTACTTAATTCTGACAATATAACTTGAGTTAATTCATGACCTGTAGTTATATCAACTGGGATAAATCCAAGGAAATGTTCACATGTATTAGTTATTTTTGTGTTGTAATTTATATCAACAAATCGTAAAATTATTGACATTTGTTCTACTCTACTTTTATCCGGAGTACAATCTACAGTTATAGAGTAATACTTAGCATTATTTAATTTTTCCAATATTTCACTTCAAATTGATCGAGAAAGTAAATGTATCATTTCATTTTGAATTGTCTTACCAAGATAATGATTATGAATTTCTTTATTTTGAATTCTTCGTACATGTTCCATTAATACACTATCAAATCTTGCCAGCAGTTGTACTAATCCAAGAAAATTTCCGTTATTATCTTCGTAAAGAACATCACTAGATCCACGAAAAGATATACATTGTTGACTGAGAAATTCGACAATTGCAAATAAACGTTCAAAAACATTTTGCCAATGTTGTGTTTCTATATTTAATGCACGTTGATGTGCAGCATCAATCGTTTTATTTGTACTTAACCTTACTGATAATTCCATTAACATTTTTAAAGAATGAAAGTGTATTTTACTTGTTTCGTGTTCCTTTATAATATTATGAACATTTTTCCAATCGTTACAGCCAAATTTAGTAAGTGCAGAATTTGTGCAACTAAATAATTTAAAGCAAAAACAATATACGACATCTTTAGAAACAGAATAAATTAACCAAGTACGTTCAGTTACTTCTCCATTTCTTAATGTTTTATTTAAAACTGAAACTGGAAATCGACGATTTAATGTATCCCTAGGATACTTAAAATTTTACTAGGTTTAATTGGACTTTTTTACTATTTTAATTCGTAAAGAATCTGTAATAACTTCTGGCCATGTTCCGGGATCAGATACATTTTCATTTTCAGATTTATCGTAGGAAATACTATCGTTATCGTCAATTTTTTCTTACGTTTCTTTAACATTTTCAGATATTTGTAATTCTTTTTTTGTTCTGCAACTGGATTAATTAATAATATTTCTTTCTTTTTTGTTATATATTTGTCAATAGCACCAGCATTTTTTTTTAATCTCTTCGTCTCACATAAGTTTTTTTTTCGGTATGCAGCACCAGATAATTTAATGCGTTTCGACTCTGACATTTTATTATAATATACGTAAACAGTACACAAAATTAAAAAACAACGTTAATAACGTTACGTACGTTATACACGACCGAGTAATAATTCGGAACTGACTGAATAACTTGTATATACATCCCCGGGGAATTACATTCCATACATAATACTATAATAGCAGAAATCATAAGTTCGACACTAAATCTTGTTTTATGCACTTAATATAAAATATTTTATAAAATGTTTTATCCAAATTCTTTCGCACTTAAATTATTTATGCCGCCCCTAAAATTTGCCGCCCCTAGGCAGTTGCCTATTTTGCTACCGCATTGGGCCGGCCCTGCTAGTGACTTCTATTGCAAGAAGATCGCCATTTTGGATATAGTGAATAATGTAATGTGACATGAGATACTGAACATAACGGTTGAATATAACATCCTAAGTGATGATTTCAAAAAATAAGCTCAGTGGTTAAAAGAAAAAATTCATGGACTCTTCTGAGATGAGCAGTCTACGAGTGGGTATACAAATGTGGGTGATTTGCTGAAAGAAGTCATACCTCCTGGAACCACTGTCTATATTAAAGAAGAACAAAAAAAAGCAGCTACTATCGAAATATTTATCAAACAACATTTTAAACATGGAAAGTGTATTCTCAGTCCCTAGACTCAAAGAATTAAGAAGATTCGGCCATAGGTGCAACCATTGTTTAAACCACTGTGTGAATAAGTTAAGTTGTTCCAAAGAGAATGTTGTACTGTTGCAGCCCTTTGTTGATGTTTAAATGTATTTAATTTTCAATAAAATATTTGTAGAAATTGTTTTTTATTATCTGGTTACATCAGGTGCAATTAAGTAAACCACACACGTGTTTTATTTATAATCGGGCAAGACGTGTAAGCGATATAAAACGTGATTTAAGGTAGTCTTTAGATTACCTGCAAAAATCACTGTACCGTTTTTGATAAGCACAACACATTCATTATCTTTAAGAAAGATACAAATCAAAAACAATATTAAAATCGGAGTAATTGGTGTTTGCAAATAAATTCAGTTCTGTTTTAAAAAAAAAATGCAGACTTACCTTAAATATTCAAAAAAATTTTCAAAGAAAATCACTGCACAAACACGAAACAATTGTTTAAATTTTAGCGTAGCTTTACACAAAGCGCACGGGATACCTATACGAATAAACTTTTTGTAATTAGGCCGGGTTATATACACTTGTCATAATTGCATAATAATTGATCTACTTAATATCTATTATGACTAGTCAAAGTACGGTAGTTTCCAGTACCTTGAGTAAATAAATAATCCACAAGCAATTATGCGTCGATTTCTAATGTACGGCATTGACACATATTTCTTGTATACCTCAAACATGTGGTCAATAATATAGTTAATAGAAAATATCGTTGATTGTTAGTGCTTTAACTATGGAATTTTTATTTTCCTAAATACGTAGTTAAGGATGGCTACTAGAAAGAAATTATATACCGATTTCGCGAGTACATTGTGTGATTAATAATCGACAATAAATTAGTTCAGATATGAATTGTATTTTCCAAGTACCTATTTAGCATTGACTTAATTACATAATTTTGTTAAGACATGCGTTTAGAAATTAAAATGTAAATCTAAGAAATTGATAAAATTTTTACCCTTTTTAAAAGTCTCTCATGTTTTTGATAAAGTGTGTTAGGTTTAGAATGTTTTATTAAAAAACAAGTTTCGAATTTCTCTACATAATTATGTTATGACATGCGTTTAGAAATTAAAATGTAAATCTAAGAAATTGATAAAATTTTTATCCTTTTTTAAAAGTCCCTTATGTTTTTGATAAGTATGTTGGGTTTAGAATGTTTTATTAAAGAACAAGTTTCGAATTTCTCTACATAATTATATTATGACATGCGTTTAGAAATTAAAATGTAAATCTAGGAAATTGAAAATTTGTTTACCCTTTTTAAAAGTCCCTCATGTTTTTGATAAAGTGTGTTGGGTTTAGAATGTTTTATTAAAGAACAAGTTTCGAATGTCTCTATAATGCTTAAGAATAAGGTACATTTATCTTAAAAAAAAACAAAAAAATAATCTTTTATATGTTGCTAGAGGGTATGTGTGTTAAACAGTAAGGGGTTGTTCTATTTTAACTCTGTTTACAGATTCGTATTTTGCGTAAAACAGCAAGATGAATGCGTATCTCGAACCCCCCTAAAAAGTATATTGAAGGCGATTAAAAACCCAGTTGGTAAAAAAAATCTTAAAATTGGGGTAGCTCCCTAGAGGATGATGCTATCTAAAAAACTCCTAGAAATTCCTGTAGTTGAGAAAAGTCTAATATTAATTGATACTAAACAAGGTACATTAATCTCGAAAGATGAATGGCTAGTCGAAGAAAATTATTTGGTCCAGTCGCTAGAGGGTATGTGTGTGTAAAACGGTAAGCAATGGTTGGATTTAAATCTGTTTGCAGATTAGGATTCTGCCTTTAAACTAATTTGATGTATCGCATGGCTAAAAAATTTATAAGGACAGTCAGAAATCGCTACCGGTAAAAAATCTTAAAATCAGGGTAACTCCCTGGGAGATGATGCTATCTAAAAAATTTCTAGAAATTCAGGTAGCTGAGAAAAATCTAATATTAATTGATACCAATCAAGATATATTTATCTCGAAAAATAAAATGGCTCGTCGAGATAAATATTTGGTCCAGAATGTGTGTAGAAATGAGGATGCTGGTGGAAATGAGGTCATGATTTCCCTGTATTGTACTTCTAAAACGCGATCTTAAATGAAAGCCCACATGACATATTTACTTTACACAGCATCACAATTGAAGAAGTGGAGCAAGTATTACACCAGTTAAAACCAAAACGAGCTGCAGGACCTGACGGAATATCTCCATATGTGTTTAAGGGATGTGCCGATATACTAAAGCATTCGCTTTGTACACTGTTTAAGTTATCCTTAAGAACAAAAACTTTTCCCGAACAATGGAAACTTGCCAAAGTTACTCCAATTCATAAATCAGGAGCAACAAACTTAATTGGCAACTATAGGCCTATTTCTGTTCTATCATGTGCGGCAAAATTTTTTGAACAAATTATTTTCAAATGGATATTTACTCATGTTAATTCTTCAATTGACCTACATCAGCATGGTTTTATGCCAAAAAGATCAACCATCACAAATCTGTTAATTTTTACAGATTTTATCAGTGAATGTTAGACAGGAAAGGGCAGGTTGATGTGATATATACAGACTTGGCTTTTTACGGATTTTCATTACCAGTAATTAAACTACTTGCATCTTATCTATCTAATAGGAAATCATTTGTGACATACAAAAGAACAGACTCTCAATGCTTCACTCCAACCTCAGGTGTACCACAAGGAAGCAATCTTGGTCCTCTTTTATTTCTTATCTTTATTAATGATCTACCACAGTCCATTTGTAATAGTAAATATATTTTATTTGCCGACGACTTGAAAATATACAAGGAAATAAAGAGTGACTCTGATTGTGATCTATTACAAGCCGATCTGGACAATATATATATATATATATATATATATATATATATATATATATATATATATATTTGGTGTGATGATAATAAATTATATTTCAATATTAACAAATGTGATAAAATGCCATACGTAATTACTAAACATAAAATAGAGTTTAATTATTTAATAACAAAAAATAGACTAAAAGAGGAGAATGACAAAACGGACCTGGGAGTACAATTTAAAACAAACCTAAATTTTGATGGTCACACTAAACCGATAGCAGCAGATACGTATAAAATGTTAGGTTTTGTTATCAGAAACTCACAGTCACTTACTAATGTAGATTGCATCAAACTGCTGTATAATTCTTTGATTCGCTCCAAATTAGAATTTTCTATTATTGTTTGGGATCCTGGAATTGCAATTCAATCACAACTATTTGAAACTATTCAAAATAAATTTATATTATACATTTACTACAAAAAATTTAATACACATATAGGATTCAACTCGTACAGTGACGCTCGGAAAATATTCGCGGTTAATAAAATTTCCGAACGTCGAACAATAATAAAGTTTTCCTTTTACCATAAAATTCTAAATAATCAAATTGATTGTCCTTATATATTAAGTAAAATAGGTTTTCTGTCCCTGTACATTCTGGTCGTCTTAAAAACCTATTTTATATTACGATATTTAGAACAGAATTAAAGCGTAATTCACCAATACTTATAAAATATTTACACACCTCCACATTATCTTGTGCTTCAAAACATACTTCAAAATCACTAAGTGTTGTTATTCTCACAAAGTTATGGTTGTCGTCATTCTCTGCATACTTGTATGTTAGATTGCTGGAATCACTTGCATTTTGATGTAAATTAATACCATCGCCGTCTAATTTGTCGTTATCTAAACCAAACACAGATTTTGAATTCATTATAGACAGTTCATTTACATTTCCAATGCTCCACCTGTAGGTGCTACATTGGCCAGGAGGCGAGTTTTTTGTTGCCTGGAAATTTAGAATTTTGCCGAACCCTTGCCGTTCCAGGCAAGGTAGGGATCTTTAACGTGCGTGACAACACTCACACACGGGACCTCCATTTAACCTCTCATCCGAACGAGGGCGTAATTTTTGTGAAAAATGCTCACCTGCCATTTTAAGCAGTCGGCCGTGTCGGGATATTCGTTATAGACAGCAGTATGTCATGACAAGGATCTATTTGGATTACTATTAGTGGTCCACCTCTGGTACATCTAATTACACGTTTTTGTTCAGCAGCGATTTTTCGTACTTCCTTTTTTTTGTTTTCAAAAACCATTTTAAACACTCTGCTCTTCTGTAAATGCCATTTGGCGAGACTGAATTAAATTTTTTTGCGATACTCAACCAAGCTGCAGCCTTTTCTTTAAAAGTAATTTGACCGGATTTTTTATTTTCCAGTATATCTCTATACTCGGCGCAAAAACTTATAATTAAAATTTTTTCATCATTTGTAAAATTTGATGTTCTGGATCGCTTTTTATTAATATCTTCTCACAAACCACATATAAATAGATCCGTATCTTTATAGTCTAAACCATAAATGATGTTATTGGTTGTGAGATGGGCTAAACATTTTCCCCGCAACCGTTGGATGGCGCTAAAATCATCGAAAACTGTAAAAGTTGGTTTGTGTAGCTAACGATTATTTGCATTTATTCGTTTGGTGATTTTTGATCCTAACCTATCTTTTGATTATTCTTCAGCTTTACATAATTTATATAATTTTTTTTATTCTGTTTTTAGTGTATAGTGTCGATATTGTTTGTCTAAAAGTTCTTTGTTAATTTTTGCTATTAATTTAATAATTCTTATCTAAGTTAATGTTGTATTTTATTTCAGTATATGTGGTAAGTAGAAATTTTACATGTAATGGTTTTAAATAAAGTTTTTTTAGATTTGTTAAAACATAGAACAATGTCTGGTTCATGTAGAGTGCACAAAAATAAATGCTGCGTTCCACAATGCACAGACACTCTAAGTAAAAGGCATCGTTTTCCAAAAGATGCAAGCATTTGTAGATATTGGATTAAATGTATAAATTCGCCAGAATTAATTCAGTTGGAGACTTATGAAGTGTATGCACGCTATTTTATATGCAACAAACATTTTGCTCATGAGTTTCTGGTAGCAGGAACAAAAAGAGGACTAAGAAAGGACGCTATTCCAACATTATTTTTACCGCCCAAAGATGTTAAATGTATGGACAGTTTATCAACCTCAATATTGACTATTTATCAAGAAGGTAGGTTGCTGCTTCTAAACATTACAATTATTGAAAGTATAATAGTTTGCTGTAGTTTCATCAATTTCTATTTACAGTTTACTAAACTATTATATTGTTACAGATGAATCTATGGAGATTGAAACTGTTTTACAGGATTCTATTGCCGAAAACATTGTGGATGTTATGCCTATTGTTCTCACTGTAACAATAGATAATGCCACGGAAGTTACTGATATGACATCACTTATACTTCAAGATATTACAAAAAAGGGTAAGTAATAAAGTGGGTAGATGGAATTAATACTTTTATTTACATATTTAAAACGTGCATGGAAAACTGACATTACATATGTTATAGGTTCAAGTCCACACAGAATCTTGTCTTCTTTAAATGTTACCAGACAAAAAAACCTGTCTCCACGTTGTAAGAAATTGTATAAAATGGCAGTGGATCTTTTTAAAAAGTCTTCAAACAGCAAGTTCAGGCTAAAAAAGCTAAGGCGACAATTATTTGATATTCAACTTTTTAAAAAAACATTTAATTATAATGTATTAAGAAAATGTGTTAATGAAGTGACATATAATTTTATTATTGATCAAATAGCAGCTCAAAGTTTGTTACCAAAAGGTCGCCGCTTCAATCTCGAAACAAAGATTTTTTGTTTAACAATATTAAAATCTAGTGCTAAAGCCTGCAGATTAATTTCAAAAATTTTTGCTTTGCCATCCGCAAGAACATTAACAAATATGTTAAACATGGTTCCATATACTACAGGGATAAATAGGGATATTTTTAATAGTTTAAAAAAGTGTGTTGATGGAATCACACATGATAACGACAAACTTTGTGCAGTGGTGTTTGATGAAATGACCATCAATCCATTATTAAAATATAATTTTAAAAAGGATAGTATTGATGGGATTGAAGACATGGCATTTAGAAAAACTCCACATATTGCTGACGCTGCAAATATATTTATGTTGAAAGGAATTTATCGACAATGGAAACAACCTATTGCCTTTACATTTTCAAAAGGTCCAATGAAATCGATAGATTTAAAACGAAGTTTGATTGCCATAATTTCCGAATGGCAAAATATTAGGCTTAACATTGTTGCGTCAATTTGTGATCAGGGGTCTGCTAACATGGCTGCAATAAATATGTTATTACGTGATACTGCAGAAAAGTATAGCAGAGCTGGTGTAGAGTACTGCAAATATGGTTTTGAAATTAATGGTAAAGAAATTATACCATTGTTTGATGTGCCACATCTGTTTAAAGGCATCAGAAATAATTTGCTAACAAAAGATGCTTATTTCACATTCAATGGTGCCAAAATGGTGCTAAGTGGAAGCACATTGAACAATTTTATCTTTTGGACACGATGAAAGATGTGCATTTATGTCCTAAATTAATGGATGGCCACATATTTCCAAACAAAATGAAGAAAATGAAAGTCTCTCATATGGCACACATTTTTAGTCATAGAGTTGGTGCCTTGATGAAACGCATTTCATCATGGGGTGAGATATATAATTCTGTTATGCAATTACTGTAATTTAACAAAATTTTTAGATATTAATTCAGAACACCGTTTACTTCCCGACGCAGCTGATACTGGTGAATTCCAAATGTTTATGGATACTCTTTTTGATAGTCTTAATGGAAACAATAAAATTGCAGCTAGTACTAAACCTCTAAAAGGGGGAGTAACTCACACTTCTGGCCATGGAGAATTTTGGAAAAACTCCATTACTATCTTACAATCTTTGACCTTTTTTAATGCTAAGAAAAAGAAATTTGTCAGGATACCTTCAGTTGTTAACTTAATCAAGACTTTAAAAGGCTTTATTTACTTGAAAGAAAAGTTGTTAAAAAATTGTAGTTATTTGTTTCCCAGAGCACTTAATCAAGATTGCCTGGAAAACTTTTTCGCAGCTATTAGAAGTCATGGACGAAATTATACAACACCAGATGTAGATACCTTTGCTTCGTCATTTAAGGCACTATTAGTGAATAATTTTCTCTCGAGTCATTCGCCATTAGCTAATTGTGAAGCAGATAAAACTGAAGGTGCACTACATACTATGAAAGTGTTTTTGAATGTAAAAGTGGGTTTAGAACATACACCAATTGAAAATATTGAAGAACTTCCTGATGAAATTATGCTTTTTAGAACTACTAAAATTAGAAAATCGATTTTTGCATATATAGCTGGATTTATTGGTAAGAAGGTCTTGCATCTTGTAAAGAATTGTTTTTTGTGTTCAGAGATGTTGACTGCTCATTATGGTAACGTTCCTGTGGATTTGACTGAAGCTACCGAGTATACAAATGCAAAATTATTCAAACCTGGCAGTTCTTTGTACTGCATAGTAATCCAAGCATGCTCTAGTTTATTTCATGCAACTCCTATAAATTGCCATATTCCAAGACTTGGGGCAGCTTTAAGAATGACATTGAAAAAAAAATTAATTTTAAGATATTTTATTGCTCTATACATTCACAGTTAGCAACTTTAATTAATAAATTAATTACAAAAACAATTTTACATTTTTGGTGTAAGCAAATTAATAGAATTTTATTAGGTAGGGATTAAAGGTTTCTTCTTTTTTTGAAACAAAAGCCAAAGCGAAATGTTGTCGATCCTATTAAATTAGAAGCTAGAAATAAGTATTTAAGTAGGTTACGATTTAAACATAAAAGGATACAAAAGTGAGATGTATTAAGTAATTTAGATTATTATATTCTAAGGAAATAATTGTGTATTGCAATATGACACAATTCATCATAGATGATTTTATATTGTGCCCTTCAAATCTGAATATAAAACATTTTGTTGTGTTATGTTCTACTTCTGCTAGTTGAACTGTATACAGTGACGTAACTACGATTTAGGGACCCTCCCGCAAAAATAAAAATGGGGCCCATTTAATAAAGATTTTACATAGAGAAAAATTACTTAAATAAAATTCACGAAAAAGCTTTTTTAGTATCTAACATAAAACAATGGAATCATAAATCAAAATGCTTTTTGCGAGCTTTGATAGCAGCGAACTACTCAACAACCTCCGGCTAATTTTCTTTTGAACTGTAGGTAATGTAAATTCTCAATGTGAAATTCAGAGCATATTGTATAGCGCCGTGCTTCAATGTATTCTTTGTTGCGTTTGTAGTTCTATTTTTTTAAAAAATTTTTTCTTTTTGAAATTTACAAAGGTAAATGCAAACGCAAAATTTAGGAGATAAAACACTGAATACTAACTTTTGTGTACATGTATTATTAAAATTTTGTGAGTGGGCCTTTGCTTGAAATTTTTCTGTGGGACCCTTTGGTGGTTGGGGCCCCCTCGCGGTTGCGGGTACTGCGGGTAGCTAGTTACGTCACTGCTAAAGTGTATTACACACGCAAACTTTTTCAATCGGAGAGGACCCTGCATGCCGGGGTATCTAGTTACGTCACTGACTGTATAGAAAACTTCTTTCAACCTGGATTGAAGTACCATAATGCTATCAATTGTTGATAGTTGCGATTGAAATCACTTACTTTCATTTTTTGTTTTTTATATTTATCTTTGATTTTGATTATTACGGGATTAACTATATGTTGTTGAACAATTAGGAAATTTTGCATACTATAATATAAATTTGACAACTTCAGTGACACTTTATTAAGTTGAGCATTTAAACCGAAACGGTGAAAACGGCCCCTAGTAACATAAGATACACTTATAATGGACATTTTTACAGCATATATATCCACCTCATATTCATAAGAATATTTGTCTTAGATGTATACTAAATGTGACTTTGTACATTGTATATATGATTATCATTATAAATTGCATTTGTATAGAAATAGAGTTATTACGGTGACTGTGGTAGTAATTTTTTATCTTTGTTTGCAGTTTTTTAGTACAAAGGTATTTTAAGAAATAGAAGAAATATCACCATGCCTTCGTCTAAAGTTAAGGGGTAGGCCTTGATGTTATTTCTTAAGATTCCATAACTAAAGTATGTATATTGCAATAAACGTCTATTTAAATTTAGCGCTCTTATTGAATAGCTCTCCCCACAACCACCGTATGTCGCCACATTTGTATTTGTGTTTTTATTAAGGAATTTCACATCTATTATATGTGGTTTGTGCATCTTCTACTTTCACTTCCAATTGCTAAGAATACTATAACTAATAAAACTTTAAAATCGTATTTTATAATATCAATGAAGTTAGCAACCAACCAGTTTTACAATGTTGTCAAATGTTGTTGGATTCTTAAACTTCGTTTAGTTAACCAATCAAAATTTAATCATGGTGTAAAATAAAACCTAGATTAATTACACGTTATTTAAAGTTAATATGGTGCAAGTGGGCCTAAATAGTTTTGTAACAATATTGGTCGCACGTTCTTGGGTAAGTTTTAAAATAATCAATTTCCTAAAATAATCACAATGAAATGGATAACATTTTGAACAATAACTGTAATTGCTTGTTTGCAATAGAAAAGAACTAGGTACTTACTTAAATACAGAAGATTTTAGGTGTAAATTAAATGTTATAAGAAGTAAAATACATATGAGAATGACAAGGAAACATAAAATTCAGTC
Source organism: Platerodrilus igneus (assembly GCA_036346225.1). Taxonomy (NCBI): domain Eukaryota; kingdom Metazoa; phylum Arthropoda; class Insecta; order Coleoptera; family Lycidae; genus Platerodrilus; species Platerodrilus igneus. The sequence goes on from JARFIW010001131.1 coordinate 2,441,395, forward strand.
TTTCAGTATTGACTTATGCAGGCACTAATAGCTCAGAGGATAACATTTGACTGCATTTTATGTTAACTGAATTAATGCAAATATTCAACTTATTCAAATATAGTTATAGTGTTGTATTTATGTAGGTATCATATAAGTATATAGTCGTCTTTGGAATCATGAAAAATGAATGAAAACTAAGTTTAGATGAAACAATCGTTATTCCTAGAATATTTCACCTAGTTACCAGTATCATCACGATCGTCAATAAAATTCTTTTCAGAAAAACAGATACGAGCACACACGGGCGAAAAGCCGTTGTGCTGAAATTAATGTTAATATGATTTTAATTGTACAAAGAATACTTTAACTGTGTTCTGTTTGCTCTATGTACACTTTATTCTGCTCTATGCGTTTTTAAATGACGGATCGAACACAGAGAACGCGCTCTGAAACGTTCGTAAATTATAACTATCAAATACTTCTTCTTCGGCCATTTTATTATCCCATTTTTTTGTTTGCTTTCAGAAGAAATTCGCAAGTACTGTATAGACTTGTCTAACATGTTGATTTTGTAATGCCAAATCTGTTTGCTACTTATCTAAATAAAGAGTTTTAATAGTGAGAATAATACTTTATTAATAACTAACCTAAAACCTTCTCTGTTGGCAAGGCACCAAATTAAAATTAGTGCATGTTTTTCTAAATCCATAGTAGGTCTTCCTGGTTTTACATTATGGCACTACACATTATGTAGCATTTTAAGTAACACTTCGAACGTTTGAAGTTCCATTCGAAAATGGAACTTGATCGACGGTCACTCATATCAGAAATAACCTTCTCGGCAAAATTATAAATTTTATTGTCAAAATCGTCTTCTTCTTCACTGTCAGTAAACCTAACGACTTTTGCTGCTATACTTACGGCAGAAATTAGTGCCGCACGGTTCATGTTTACAATTAAACAACAGAATAAATTATATTAATTTATAGGTTATATTGCTTAGTGTCAAAAAAAGTACCAGAGCGTTCGTTTATAAGAAAACCCTACAGCGTACTCTTACGTCACGTGACTTAAATCTACTCCGTGCTCCGTATTGCTATAGAACGTATAAAAGAACCCACTTTAAAGCCGCGTTCTTTTATGTGTTCTGTTTGCTCTATGTACATCTTATTCTGCTCTGTGCGTTTTTAAATGAAATATCGAACACAGAGAGCGCAGTCTGAAACGTTCGTAAAATTCCAACTTCGAGTTAATGGAGTATACTGCTTTTGCTCGGTGTGCAGAAGTGGCGTTTGCAAAGTGAAGCGAGTCAAGCAGCTGTCTTGTCTTTGTTTTTTAGTTAGCTTTAAACATTAACCGCGCTTCTAAGCGTGGAGGAAGAATTTATTTACAGCTGCTTTGAATGCAGTTTCAGTATTGTGAATGAAGCAGTTGTAGTACAACATTTACAAAAACATAAATGTTTATCAGGTAAAGGAATATTTTATACTTATAGTAATACAGGTAAATAGTTTGCAGGTAGTTTTTATTCGGATTGTTTTGCTACTACTGCTTGCGAAAACAATACGCAGAACAAAGAAAATAAAAATTTGAATGACACTTTCGATGGTAGAGATGAGAAGATTTGGACGAAGGAGAATGTATACTACTTTTTTTTTCACTTGTGCAGAAGCACTGACAGGAGTTAGAAAATTCTATAAAAAAATTTGTATGGTTTAAGATAGCAGAAACGATCTCAGAAAAAAACAAACAAAAATATTACATGGGTTCAATGTGAGACTAAATGGAAGTCAATGAAACGTACCTATAAAATAATTTTGGAAAACAATAGTACTTCAGGCCGTAAACGCAAGGACTGTGAATATTGTCCTACATTGCATGGATTACCGTTTTCATAACCTGAAATTTTAGCAGTTGCTACATGTAGCAGCCATAAAGGACTTATAGTTAATAATTTAATATCTGGAAGCAGTATTAAGCAGATGTGTGTATTTACTGCAGTCATACCAGTCATAAGTAACATTTATTTATTTTCAATTCAAGTATGAATACTACAGACAGTGGTCCAAGCACTAGTACCATGCAAGATTACTATTCCTGATGATACTCTCTACCTTTCGAAATTTAGTCGAAAGCGAAAACTAAAACAAAATGTAGCAGAACGGCGACACCAGAAAACGTTAGCGAGGTAGGATCGATTCTTGAATATTGTGGAAAAGATAATTGAAAAATTGTAATGTTGTAACATGTAAAAATTCCGAACTGAATTATTCGTCAACATTACTGCTACAAAGCCGTTAATTTAGCATTTATTTATTTAACGCTTTAACCAATATTAATTACAATACTTTTGTGTATTTAGTAAACAATAAAATTAAAGCATTTTATTAATATAACTGATAACACAATTACAAATCTTGCGCGTGCTCCCTACTCGTAGGTAGAATATCTAAGATTCTCATGTTGTTGGTCGACTTGTGTGACATGCTCACTCTTTGTCTTCTCATCGAGCCGAAAGGTCACTTGTCTGCGATACAAAAGCAGACGACATGTTACAGGAAATTAAGTTTTCCTGGTGTAAGCGCCGAAACAAGTAAAAATTTAACCTTACAGTTATGAAGTAATTAATCTTTACAACGATTTGTTTTATAGGTAATTAATTACGATTTTTAATAAAGTATATTGCAGTGCAACTTTCGTAATCTACAATGCAACTTCAGTAATCTGAATAGGTTTTAATGGAATATTAAGATTATTCTACTTAGTTGATGTGTAAATAATTTATCTACATGGAAATTCATTTCGTACAAAAATGGTAAGCAGATTTGTTGGATAGTACCGACACGTGACAAAATGCTGACATCGCAACAAGTGCTGACAGGTTGTTAGGTCATTCACGCCGGTGGGTAAGCCCACTTGATTTCCTGAAATTTTGCTGCATGTGCCGTATTTTATTTCGTATACACATATATGACTCGACTTAATATTTAATTGTTCATTTGTGATTTACTTTATGCTTTGATATACAAATACCTTCCCGTACAGATAATTTAGCAACCTATTTATTCATAGAAAGAAGCTTAACCTTTAACGGGTCAATATTTAAAATATATAGAATGATTTATTTTATTAATCACATGTTCAAATTTAGAAGTCATTCTTTGTCAAACTATGTATAAAAAGATATTAAGTTACATCAATCATAGTAACATGTTGTTTGCAACATTTGTTTAAACAAATGTTAATTCTTATCTTGTTTACCGAAATCTTATTTCAACATGTTGTTAGCGTGCTTTCATTGTAACAAATGAAATTTTGATTTAAGATTAATTAACAAATACATTACTGCATGTATAAAAATTTGAACCTCTTGTAAAGTTCTAGTAGCGCTACTCCGAACTACTAAGTATAAATGAATATTGTTAAATAAAATACAGACTTCAATTAAAATTCAGTAGACATAAAAATTTAATTTTACATCTCCTAAGTAACGTAATAATTATATTCATAAGAATTTATTCTTGTTGAGTTGCATTATCATGTACATAATTGTTTAAAATGAGAATATAGAAACCTTTTTTCTTCAGTTCATTATTTTATGAATATTTAATTTCCCCAAAGATTTTATGACTGCTAAAGGAATTAATTTAACGATTCAGTGATAAGTATTTGAAACAAAATTAAGGACTTTGTATAGTCACAGAATTATTAAATAAATTATATGCTTGCTAGTAGTAATTATGTTTCAGAGCCATCCTAGAGCTTCGTTAGAGCAGAAAGAAAAGTAAGTAACATATTTGTGACAATCAATCTTGTATTTGAAGTGGTTTGTGATAAAATAGGTTTCCAAATTTCTCCTTTAAGTAAATTCATTTATTTAATTGCTTTATAAAAAAATTTAGGTAGCGTCCATTATCTTTTTTTAACTTTAATAAACCCACTGACCCAATCTCATGCGACCGTGGGTTAAAAGCTCAGCTAGCTACAAGTCATAAGAGTTTTCTTTTTCTAAAAGCCGCTTGTCATCCAACCTTACCCTGGGCTTATTACAATTTACAAGAATTCTCGATAGGTATAGAAAATTAACCACGATTTCTTTGATATCGAAGGTTGATTAGAAATTTTACATTTCACTGGCGCCCAACGTGGGGTTCGATTGCTTGCTCTTCGATACCCTTAAAGAGGCTTAAATAATTTTGGTTGGCTCAATTGTGTTTGTTCATTAGTGATTCCCTCGTTTGATTTAAAGATTTTGTCTCACTGATTCATGTAACGTTTAAACTTAATGAAGCTAAATCTCATCAATATTAATTTCTCGTAACATGTCATATAATTCTGTAAAAAATTTGACTCAAAATTTGATTAGAATTTTGTATACTATATTATTTGGTTCAGTTAGTTATTGATTGCTGTTGAGTGAGAGCTTATATTTTCTGGATAATCTTAGAGTTTATAAATTTTTACAATGGCAGAAAAATTTCAGATAGTACATTTACTTAAAGATGAGTTAGATTATGAGTTGAATATTAGAGGTATACAAAACACTAGACCAGTCGCTGATAAAAGAAAAATATTAGCTCGATTATTAGCCAAAGAATCTGTTAAACCAGGCTGTTTGATTGATCTCTCAGGGTATACAGTAGATTTTTATACAGAAAAGCAGGAAGTTGAATCTAGTATCGAATCGAGAAAAAATGTCTTAACGGAATACCAAGATGAACCGTCAGACTCCACTTTTAAGAGGATACAGTCTAGGTTAATACATATTTTAGGTCGTATTAAACGTATAAAGCTTCCCAAAGAAAATTCTGAAGAGATAATATTATTCATAAATGAAACCATAGCAACAGTTCTTGTAATGGAGGCAGATCTCCATGAAAAAGCAAACAATGATTTAGTGACAAATCAGAATGATATAAGTAATATATTTAATGTCCCCACTAACTTACCGGTCCCTTCTGTTACATATTTTACTCAGTCAGTTCCCATTGGTTCTTGGACAATAAAATATTCTGGAGACCCTAAACTATTATATCAATTTTAGAAAGAATTATAGAGCTTGCACAATCTCGTAAACTATCGGACGAAGAGTTATTTAACTCATCAGTTGAATTGTTCACCGGCAATGCTCTCATTTGGTACCGAAGCGTCCGCAGTCAGTTAACGGATTGGAACTCTTTAGTCGTTAAATTAAAAGAAGATTTTTTACCAACCCATCCTGAAGATGAGGTGTGGGAAACCATTAAGTCCCGTTGTCAAAAGAAAGGAGAATCTGTGGTTTTGTACATACCAAATATGGAAAGTTTGTTTAATAGGCTATCCGTATGTCCCGCAGAAACCACAAAGGTTAGAATAGTCAGAAAGAATTTGTTACCTGAATTTGTTTAGCATCTTGCTTTGCTCGATATAGAGAATATGACTACTTTAGCTAAGTTGTGTAGGAAACTAGAAGACGCTTCTCCTAAACAAAAGTTGTTTGATTAATTTTTTTGATATAAAAAATAAAGGTTTAATAATTTGGTACACTAGTTTTACTGTTGGTTTATCGTTTAAAGATTGCTTTTGTGCAAAGGCACGTTTTTGTTTGGATAGCAATTTTTTGATTTATATCCGCATTGCAACGCAACATGTTTGATGCTATTTAGTCTAAGCGAGACTTGTCGTCGTGGTTGGTCACTCAGCAGTACATTAGTCTAGACGAGACTCACAAAGAGTTGGTCGCACAGCAGTACATAAGTCTAGACGAGACTCGTCGTAAGTTTGTCGCTTTAGCAGTTTTGGCATCATTATTTGAGGTTAGTTATGATGTAAATTTTTTTGTTTATTAGTCTAGGTGAGGCTCATAGAAGAGTTTGTCATTCTAGCAAGTTTAGGCGTTGTAAAGCACATTAGTTTGTTTCGACAGTTTGTTTAGAAGTGAAACGAGAGTGTTACAGATTATAAATTTATGGTTAGCCATGAGGGTTAGTTCTATAGAAAATTTGTTTTATGTAAAGTTTATAAGAAAGTTTCAAATTTGCTGTATGACTTAGTGAATATAAGATGGTTCGAAAGCAGATAGATGGCATGTGGAAGATCTCAAGCATTATTCTGCTTTAGTTGATGAGAGTGATGATAAAAATGACTCATCAAAAGTTTAAGTTATGTATAATTAATAGTTAATTAGGACAATTGATGTCGTGTGATTAACTGGTTCGTTAGTTGTCAAACTTTAGTTGTAGGTAATATTTTGGTCCATGAATTTTTGAAGTTGCATGTTTGTAAAGAGAGTTATAAGTAGTAACAAATTACTTCATTTTAGGTTTAGGATAACTGATAACAAGTAAACGTATTGCGTTTACAGTGATTGGTTTGTTCCCTTTTGAGGATTAAGCATAAGTCCTCGATAGGAAGAGGTTGCATGAGCTACGATTGCTTATGACCTGGAGAGAGGTCTGAAGTAGACTAATTTTGTTTGCTTGGCTTGGAGTATACATGATTGTTGGTTGCTCTTAGTCCAATGAAAGGTCTATAAGATCCTCATTCTGTTTTGTAGTGCTTGGAAGCATAACTACTAAAGTTGAGCAGCAGCTAGTTGCACAGTTTTGTGAAAATGATGATTGAATTTTAGGGTTGACAAACTGTCATTAATTCATAATTTCACAAATGTTTTTTGTATATTGTTATGATTGCCTCGATTGAGTTGATGGTAATCGAAAGAAACATTCAAGTAATCTGTGTTTATTTCACAGGTTTAGTAATGTCTCATTTTAGATAGTATAGATAGGTAAATTAGTTATAGGTTAATACTGGTAAGAATATGCTTGTATATATGTTATCTTAATGAAAAGTTGAATCATTTTGCGTTTCAATTCCCTATTGTACACCTAGTGAGTGATAGACTTCCCGATTTAGTTCGCTGATAGATAAAATTTATACACGGACATGACTTCCCAAATGTGACCCTTTTATGGCGTATGGTACACGGGGTTACCCCACTCACTTATTTCCTCCTTATTGATTCGTTTCTTGATTTCAGTAAAATTACATTAGATTGATAGTTTTGTATACATGTTTATTCTTTAGTTTAATTGTATAGTTAGTTATTAGATGATTATTATGATGGAGATTTGTAAGGAATAATTCTTCGTCTTTAACATTCTGCGCTTTGTTTACTCGTATTTCTCCTCTTGCGAAGGGGCTGTGTAACATGTAAAAATTCCGAACTGAATTATTCGTCAACATTACTGCTACAAAGCCGTTAATTTAGCATTTATTTATTTAACGCTTTAACCAATATTAATTCCAATACTTTTGTGTATTTAGTAAACAATAAAATTAAAGCATTTTATTAATATAACTGATAACACAATTACAAATCTTGCGCGTGCTCCCTACTCGTAGGTAGAATATCTAAGATTCTCATGTTGTTGGTCGACTTGTGTGACATGCTCACTCTTTGTCTCTCCTCGAGCCGAAAGGTCACTTGTCTGCGATACAAAAGCAGACGACATGTTACAGGAAATTAAGTTTTCCTGGCGTAAGCGCCGAAACAAGTAAAAATTTAACCTTACAGTTATGAAGTAATTAATCTTTACAACGATTTGTTTTATAGGTAATTAATTACGATTTTTAATAAAGTATATTGCAGTGCAGCTTTCGTAATCTACAATGCAACTTTAGTAATCTGAATAGGTTTTAATGGAATATTAAGATTATTCTACTTAGTTGATGTGTAAATAATTTATCTACATGGAAATTCATTTCGTACAAAAATGGTAAGCAGATTTGTTGGATAGTACCGACACGTGACAAAATGCTGACATCGCAACAAGTGCTGACAGGTTGTTAGGTCATTCACGCCGGTGGGTAAGCCCATTTGATTTCCTGAAATTTTGCTGCATGTGCCGTATTTTATTTCGTTTACACATATATGACTCGACTTAATATTTAATTGTTCATTTGTGATTTACTTTATGCTTTGATATACAAATACCTTCCCGTACAGATAATTTAGCAACCTATTTATTCATAGAAAAAAACTTAACTTTTAACGGGTCAATATTTAAAATATATAGAATGATTTATTTTATTAATCACATGTTCAAATTTAGAAGTCATTCTTTGTCAAACTATGTATAAAAAGATATTAAGTTACATCAATCATAGTAACATGTTGTTTGCAACATTTGTTTAAACAAATGTTAATTCTTATCTTGTTTACCGAAACCTTATTTCAACATGTTGATAGCGTGCTTTCATTCTAACAAATGAAATTTTGATTTGAGATTAATTAACAAATACATTACTGCATGTATAAAAAATTGAACCTAGAGCTTCGTTAGAGCAGAAAGAAAAGTAAGTAACATATTTGTGACAATCAATCTTGTATTTGAAGTGGTTTGTGATAAAATAGGTTTCCAAATTTCTCCTTTAAGTAAATTCATTTATTCAATTGCTTTATAAAAAAATTTAGGTAGCGTCCATTATCTTTTTTTAACTTTAATAAACCCACTGACCCAATCTCATGCGACCGTGGATTAAAAGCTCAGCTAGCTACAAGTCATAAGAGTTTTCTTTTTCTAAAAGCCGCTTGTCATCCAACCTTACCCTGGGCTTATTACAATTTACAAGAATTCTCGATAGGTATAGAAAATCAACCATGATTTCTTTGATATCGAAGGTTGATTGGAAATTTTACATTTCAATGTTTTATTGAATTAAGTATAATAAGGGTGTTCATTATAACTTTTTAATTAAAGCCTACTAAACCTATTAAAATAACTGTTTTACAATTTTTTCTGGCTAAACATTTAATTTAATAAGTTAACAATATTTAAACGTTTCATGGTAGCAGTACTGAGAATAACTTCATTTTGCACTGGCTCAGTTTCTGAATTGTTTTGTTGTTCATCTTTTATTGCTTCTTCCAAATTTATGAATTCTTCAAATTTTTTCATCCTGTAATAGACAAATATTATGAAGTACACATCCACATACGATTAATAATGCGATGCCATCTAATCTGACGGTTTTTAAACCCTGTAAACGTCTAAAACGGCCTTTCAACAATGCAAATGTGTTTTCAATCACTGCCCGTGCTTTGTTAAGAACGAAAATTAATTTTTTTCTGTCCATCTGTTAAATATCCATTATCTTTAAAGCTAACCATTAAATACTGTTTTAGTGGGTAGGTCAAATCACCTATAATATGACCATCGTTTGCAAACGTTATTTCTTGGTTTTCAATCCGTCTGTATAAGCTTGATTTTTTGAATAAGGTCCAGTCATGCACAGATTCCGGTTCTCTGCAATGGACGTCTACGAACATCTCTTTATACTTACATACACCCTGTAATAAAACAGAGTGGTAACACTTTCTGTTAATATAAGAAACACGCTTTTCTTTGAGTGCAACAATTGGTAAGTTGCTTCCGTCCACTATGCCACAAATTCCTACAATACAAATATTTAAATCATTATTTAACAATGACTTGTGACAAAAATGTTTATGAAGAATGAGTGAACACATACCTGAAATACCATAATTGTTTCGATGGTAATTATAACTATTAAATACTTTTTCTTCCGAAAGCCATTTTATTATCCCATATTTTGTGTTTGCTTTCAGAAGTTCGCAAGTACTGTATAGACTTGTCCAACATTTTTTAATGCCAAATTTGTTTGTTACACATCTAAATAAGGAGTTTTAGTATTGAGAATAATACTTTATTAATATCTAACCTAAAACCTTCTCTGTTGGCAATGCACCAAATTAAGATTAGTGTATGTTTTTCTAAATCCATAGTAGGTCTTCCTGGCTTTACATTATGGCACTCCACATTGTGTAGCATTTCAAGTAACACCTCGAACGTTTGAGTTTCCATTCGAAAATGTAACTTGAATTGACGGTCACTCATATTAGGAACATCTCGGCAAAATTATAAATTTTATCGTCAAAATCGTCTTCTTCTTCACTATCAGTAAACATAACGACTTTTGCTGCTATACTTACGGCAAAAATTAGTGCCGCACGGTTCATGTTTACAATTAAACAACAGAATAAATTATATTAATTTGTAGGTTATATTGCTTAGTGTCAAAGAAAGGGAAAGCTGTTTCAAAATCTCAGCGACCCTGGGATGCGCAATGGGTGAAGTGAGAAACCTTTAGAAAAGGATATAACACGGTGTTTTCAGTTCAACCTAAAAACATCACAATTCGCTAAAATAACCCGTAATGTAATGTCAAATTATTAATGTGTAAACAAATACCTAACCTTAATACTAATTTATGATAAAAGGCAATTCAGTTTTGAGTTTTATATTACTTCTTGGAACTAAGTGAATTAAATAAATCATATAAAGAAAAATTATGGGATATTCGCTATAAGGTCAAAGTTACTATTCCTTTAGATCAGGAGGAATAAACTGTCAAGATACAAAAAACTGGAAAATGAACTTAAAATTCTTCAAATATCATTAAGAACCACGTTTGAAGTATGAAATTTTCAAATACGTACAGAGTTTAAAAGTGTGGATAAAATCCATTGTGGACTCTGCATCAAACGATTCAGCACGAGCATAACATGCAGGCTTACTGTTCTAGAAATGGGATAATCTTAAATCTTTGTAAAACAACAGCTGAATTATTTTCAACTGTGTTACCTGATCGTAGTTTGTTTATAAAAAGCTCAGCTAATAAACTTCTGAGCCAGGAGTGCTGCATTCGTTTCTTAGGAATTGAAGATGATTCGTGTCGTAACTGGTATAATCATATTAGGTAGCATTGGTGAAAAATAAAGTCAAACGCTTTATTATATGGAGATTACGGGAGGATGTTAGCTTAAATATTCTGGTTGCTTATTACTATCCGTTCAATGTTAAGTTATAGCATAGTTGCATGGAGAAGCTCACGAAAGACTAGGGAGATATTTATACTTCAAAAGAGAATAGTTAGATTAATGTTATTCAAAAAATATAACCATTCCTGCAGGGACTTTTTCAGGCAACTCAAAATACTTACAGTGTTCTCAATTTATATCTTAAAAGCAGTAATGTATATAAAGAAGTGCCCTACTCACTGTATAACTTCAAATGAGATATCATCCTACAGACTTAGGATGGCAAATACACTAAGATTTCAGCAGCATCATCTTGAAATGATTTATAGAAGTAGTCTTATATTTCCAATAAAACTCTATAATCACTTACCATCTGCGATAAAAAAATATAAAAAATGTACATCAATTTAAAAAAATTTGGAAGAAAACCTTGTTATTCTTTTGCTTGTACTCAGTGGACGAATTTTTTGCTATAAATACTGTCGACTAGGTTTTGTAGTGCCTCTAATTGTATTATATATAGAAAAGAATAAAGGGGATTGTTTGTATTATTCTCTTACCTTAAGTATTATAAATGTATAAAATGTAATGTATATTATGACATGGCTTGATGTACAACTTTTACCGTATAAGCGCAATAAACCTTAACAAAGAGTAGATTTCTACGGAACTTCAAAGATTTTAATTACAACAATCAATTAAAAATAAAACTTGGAATATAAGTAGTTTATTGTTTGAATCTTGAAAAACTATTGGTAACCTAAAGCACGGTTTTAACAATGGAGAAGAAATTCATAGTTATGGAGATATTGTAGATTGTAGGCTTGGCTAGCAAAAGTAACCGTAGTACAAAAAGTTATTTTTATACAAATATTTCAGTTAAATAAACACTCAAAACAGTCTAGACGAAATAGTAATTGTATACACTGCTTGAACTTCACCACGAGCTATCCACATTATATAGTCATAATAATTACTTTAGACAGCATGATTGAAATTTTCATACAACTCGTCCAATGATTTCAAATACATTTAATAAAACCTTAAATATATTATTTAGATCAGACACCCAAGTAAAATATTAGTTATTAATATTAATAAGTAATACAATAATGTTGCTTATTTAAATGAATAACAATATGCATTACAAACAAATTGAAAATGCCTTATAGCATACACAATCATATTGCACGTTACTGTAATGGTTTGCAACCAAAATCATCATCCCTGTCATCATCAGGCAAACTCAAGTCTGAAGAATCACTATCGTAGTTAACATTTATTATTAGTTCTTCTATGTCGTCTATTATATATTCCCTACTAAGGTATTCTTTTTCTGTTTTCTCTACACGAGAACAAACATTTACCCATTCTTGATGACCAACTTCCATACATCCTCTAATTTAAAAGTTGTGTTATTTGCAGCAACGTAATTTTGTACCATTGCCCATATTTTTTCAATAGGGTTGAGTTCCGGATGATATGGGGGCAATCGCAACACTGTATGACCATGTTCAGCTAAAATTTTATCAACAACGTATTGCTTGCACGGAGGCTTATGTTGGTTAATATTTGCATATAGTTTTGATTTTGTATCTTTAAGCTGAAAAGGTATGTTCCTTTCAGTAGCCAACACCTCATGTCTTCTTTTTTCCAAGCCGTAGTTGGATTCGGTTCCTCGGTCGCATTATGATATGATGCATTATCCATCACCAACATAGAGTTTGGTTTAAGATTTTGCAATAATTTATCTTGTAACCATTTACAGAAATTTCTATGATTCATTTCATCGTGATGATCACCAGTTTTAAGTCCAGACTTAAAAATTAGCAATCCATTCGGAACAAAACCTTTTCTGCCACCAGCATGTATAATAATTAAACGTTTCCCTTTAACCAATGGTGCTTTTGAACATTGATTTGAACCATCGTCCCACGACTTCGATACAGTATGTGAACTGTGTAGGTAGGTTTCATCACAATATATAATATTTCTTCCTTCTGATGGATATTGTTGTACTTTTCGTAAAAAAATCGACTTGTTCTGCTCGAATTTCTGGTTTTTTAATTAAGACTTTGCGATTGTCTTTGCACTTCTTCCAACGAAACCCCATTTTATGCACCAATCGTCTAAACGAATCGATTTTTCCACAGAAATTAATTGCTTCAGATTTGAAAGCTTCAAATACAGCCTGCATTGTAGGTTGTTTATGGTGTGTATTCGGAAATCGATAAATAATTGTGCGCACAATTTCTTCTTCAAATTCATCTAACGTAGACTTTGGACTACCTTTGTTGATGGTTTTTCTTGGTGAGGTAAATTGTAACTTAGCACCAACTGGCTGCATTTTGCCTTCTTTTATAATTTTCTTAATAGTTGTTAACCCAACACCAGTTGCTTCAGACACTATTTTGCTCAAATTGTTCAGCAAAATCATATCTTGGCCAGCATCCTTCTGCTCTTTTATATAATTGTAAAGATTATATATAATCTTACGGCTTTGGCTATGAACAATTTTTTTAGAATTGCTCATAATGAAGTCAAATCTTACCTAAAATAAAAAAATATGTACTCAAGAAATATTAAATTTAAAACCGTTTACTTACAATTTCAAACTAAACAACGAAGTGTAGTCTTGAAAAAGACTGTTTTATAAATTATATTAACAAAAGTAAATTAAACAAAATACAGAAAACAGAAATAGACAGGAATCACAAATGTCAAAATTACGTGTCTAGAATATGCAGTATCGACTTGGCGGTACGTTAAGAACATAGATTAGATAAGGTTAATATAGATAAGCCACTTTAATAATAGAAGCACGTGACTTTTGTTACATTAATAAACATAGATTTAATTAAAATAATAAATATGATTTAGAACAGAGTAATCTAATAAATATTAATATAACCCGTAACGTGGTGTAGTACAGAACAAATATTTTTTAGTATGAAAAATGTATAAAAAATATTCATATGGTAACATCGATTTTAAAATTACATTGTAGTAACGTTAACGCTGTTGGAGCCATGAGTATCATTTCACAATACTATATTTTCATTTTGGTCTTTAGTTTTGTCAGTAATATTTGGGATTTCTGCGCAGGTCGCTGAGATTTTGACAGACCTATATCAGAGTGTTCCTTTATAAGGAAACTCTACAGTGTACTCTTACGTCACGTGACTTAAACTTACTCTGTGCTCCGTACTGCTATAGAACATATAAAAGAACCCACTTTAAGTCAGTAAAAAGGTTCAGTTGAAAGCAAAATCATATACCAAATAAAATAAAATAACTATGTACTGTGTGAAATGTAGGAAATAAAACTAAACAAAGCACTTATAATTATTATCTTATTTATTTCGTTTGTAAATGATGTGTTATTTTCATTCGACTTATTTAGAAATCCTCAGCATACATGTTTTCTTTATTATGCAAATTTCAGTGTTTTACTATGGAAGAACTAATCGAAGGTGTGGAGCAATTGGAAAATTTAATACTGCATAAAAATAATGTTGCGATCCACTATTAGGCAACCCGTCAAACATACAAACGCCCGGGGCACACCGTATTCTTCAGCATTCGAGAATCCTTCTACAAAGTTCTAGATAATGAGTCATATCTTAATGCAGGGTATATATAAGGCCGCTTATGAATGTAAGAGTTAGTCTATTCTTGAATGTCTAATATAAATTATATCGTTGTAAAGTAAACGTAGTTGAGCTTTTAGAATATATACATAAATGATATGCTGTGTCTAATGTGCATGCAGCTTGCAGTATACATAAATAAATAGAAGTGTATAAACAAATAGTTGTGTTAGTGTTGTTAATGAACCTATGGTAAAGAAGATAGTTTAAGAAGATATTAGTGCATGTAAATTCATTAGTGTAATAGTGCTTCATTGTTAAGTGTCCTGAAAACATCTATAAATAAGGCATATACTGTTAATTAGACTTGTGAACAGTAAGTAATAAAGACGTTTGTTATTACTTGTTTTAAATTAAAGAAACGCGATAGTAGTAGCGCGTTACACTGGTGTCAGGCATTTGTGGGGTATATAGTGATTAATTTAAAAGGAAAACACACAAGCCTAAAGACATTTAAGTAGTTTGTATATGCCAGTGACAAGAAATCAAAGTAAAATGGAGGCAGACACTTTAATGAATTTCCTCAAGGATTTTAAATCCGGTATGGAGGAGAGGTCGGCTAAACTGGAAGTGACACTAAATGAAAAGTTTACTGAAAATGCCGCAAAAATAGATGAAAAGTTTACTGAAAATGCTGCAAAAATAGATGAAAGGTTTACTGAAAACGCTGAGAAAATGGAAAGGTTAAGTGAAAATGCTGCCAAAGTGGAAGAAATGTTGAATGAAAGTACAGCCACGTTAGAACAAAGATTAATGGAAAGTTCCATTGCATTGAAAGAAGATTTTACTGAACAAGTAAAAACAGTTGAGCAAAAGTTGGATAATAAATTGGTAAAAATGGAAGAAGATGTGATGAGGCTTCAAGAACAAATGATTTCACTAACAACGCGACCACTTGAATTACCAAGCCAAGTTGTTAATCAGAACATTCCAGAAATAAGAACAATGGAAAGAAGCGAGTCAATTCCGTCTAAATTTAAAGTAAAACCACCTACATTCGATGGTAAAACACCTTGGCCCACATATTTGAAACAATTTGAAGCTGCTGCAATAGCCAACGGTTGGTGCAACAAAGAGAAGGCTATCTCCTTAATAGTGGCCCTACGGGGGGAGGCTCTTAACATCTTACAAACGATTCCCGATCACCAGCAGAATGATTACGGCCTCTTAACATCGAAGCTTGAGATGAGATATGGAGATGCTCACCTTCAACAGGTTTACCACGCACAAGTTAAGAACCGCTCGCAAAAGACAAGTGAAAGCCTGCAAGAATTCGAAGCTGACATTGCCAGGTTAGTTAGATTGGCATACCCAACGGCACCAGATAGCTTCCTCGAACAACTTGCTGTCCAAACATTTGTGGATGGCGTTAAGGATGGCGAAATACAGCAAGCGCTAAGACTAGCACGGCCAAAAATGTTAGATGATGCACTGGCCCATGCGCTTGAATTTGAAGCAGCTAAGCAGACATCACATAGGGTGAGTCACAAAGCTCGGTCTGCCTTAGAGGAACCTGGTCAAGCTCAGAACAGCATAGATGAAATAATCAATCGTGTGTTTGAAAAGCGAAAAGCGGAAAGGCTGAAAAACAACGACCGCGGAGATGGCGTCTACGATGCTGGAGCTGCGGTGAAGTTGGCCATATGCAGAGACGCTGTACTCAACCAAAGAAACAACCGGTTGTGCCAAAGCTGGTCCATGTAAGGGGGCGAACTTCGACAGCACAGCGTAGTGCCCCGGAGATTATCATCCGTGCTGCATCGTCGGTGGAAAGTCTGGACAGCATTTATATCGATGGTAGAATTAATGGTAGGGTTGTCCGATTACTTGTGGATACAGGAGCAACAAGAACTATTGTGAGACCAGATTTGGTTGGTCGTGGAAAAGTGCTACCTGTATCGGTGTGTCTCCGAACGGCAAGTGGTGAGAAGATTGGTACTCACGGAGAAACTGCCGTTATGTTGACAATTGGGGACAAATTAATTAATCATCGAGTGTTGGTAGCTGAAATTACAGAAGAAGTGATCTTGGGAATGGATCTCATGAGAGAATATGGGTTTCATGTAAACATGAAAGAAAATGTGCTTCGGATAGATGATGATGAGATTCCATTTCAAGGTAGGAGTAACCAGACGATGCAAGTACGAATGATTTGCGATGTAAAAATACCCGAGAAGGCGGAAATGATAGTAATGGGACACCCGGATGGTACGCTCCGGGAAGGACAAGTATGCATGATGGAAGTAACTGAATCGGGAATGGGTCAGGAGGGACTTCTGATTGGAAGAACGCTGGTAAAGTCTCGAAATATGGTACCAGTAAGGGTGCTGAACATTAATCCCCATACAGTGACCCTGAAGAAAGGCATGATTGTGGGAAGTTGCATTCCAGTATGTCATATTAAACGTTGTGTGGACGACACGAAAAATAAACCAACCAACGGTTGCTCACAGAAATTGCTGGATATGTTGGTACCCTCGTGTCAAGGATTAAATGGCGATCAACTGGGCAAGGTAAAAGAACTGGTCGGACGATATCGAGGTGTGTTTGCACTGGATGATAGTGAGAAAGGAAGGACGAATGTTGTGCAACACAAGATCAATACTGGAGATGCGCAACCGATAAGACAACACCCAGGCGGCTTCCTTTGGCAAAACGTAAGGAAGCCGAGCAAATTATCACCGATATGGAAGAACAGGAGTGATTGAACCCTCGAATAGTCCATGGGCATCCCCGGTAGTGCTTGTCAAGAAAAAGGACGGGTCGACAAGGTTTTGTGTAGACTACCGGCGGCTTAATAACGTGACAAAGAAAGACAGCTATCCATTGCCCAGAATAGATGACACCTTAGATACTCTATCCGGATCTAAATGGTTTTCGACCTTGGACTTGAAAAGCGGATACTGGCAGGTAGGCTTGGAGCCAAATGATAAAGAAAAGACTGCCTTTACAATTGGAACTGGATTATGGCAGTTCAAGGTCATGCCATTTGGATTATGCAATGCTCCTGCTACTTTTGAACGATTGATGGAGTCGGTACTGCGTGGACTGTCCTGGAAGACATGTCTGGTGTACCTGGACGACGTGATAGTGTTAGGCCGGTCTTTTGAAGAACATCTTAAGAACCTAGAGGAGATATTCCAAAGATTACGCGGGGCAAACCTTACATTAAGCCCCAAGAAGTGCCACTTATTTGGAAAAGAGGTGAAATACCTAGGACATGTCGTTTCGGAGACCGGAATAAGAGCTGACCCTGACAAAATAAAAACGGTACAAGAGTGGCCTACACCAGCAGATATACACCAACTACGCAGTTTTCTAGGATTGTGCACATATTACCGACGTTTTATACTTGGGTTTGCGAACATTGCCAAACCGTTAACAAAATTAACCGAAGATGGACAAGAATATGATTGGAATGACGACTGCCACAGGGCATTTGAACAACTGAAACGGCTACTAGTTACAGCACCAATTTTGAGTTATCCACGGATGGAGGGGAAATTTGTGTTGGATACCGACGCCAGTAACACAGCTATAGGAGGCGTTCTTTCTCAAGTGCAGGACGGACAAGAAAAAGTTATTGGGTATTTCAGCAAGGTCTTGTCGCGGCCAGAAAGGAACTATTGTGTGACAAGAAGGAGCTGTTGGCCGTCGTCAAATCCGTAGAGCACTTTTATAAGTACTTATACGGCCGTAAATTCCTGTTGAGAACAGACCATGCTGCACTGAAATGGTTACTGCAGTTTCGAAATCCTGAAGGGCAAGTGGCAAGGTGGATAGAGCGGCTGCAGGAATATGACTTTGACACAGAACATCGCGTAGGAACTAGCCATCGGAATGCAGACGCTCTATCTAGGAGACCTTGTCCGGTGGACTGCAATCATTGCTCCAAGATGGAAGAGAAAATAAGTGTCATCCATAGAATGACGGTAACCGATGATACTTGGCAACTCGAAAAATACGAGAAGACCAGGAAAATGACGCCGAATTAGGACGTATTATTGAGTGGAAAAATAGAGGACAACGACCAGCTTGGGAAGAAATTAGTATTTCAAGTAGGAGCCTGAAGGCATACTGGGCACAGTGGGACTCCTTGATGATGGAAAATAGAATCTTGAAACGACGCCTAGAATTTGAAGATGGCACTGAGAGACTTCAAGTGATAGTGCCGAGAAGCAGAGTGCCGGAAGTGTTGCAGCACTTGCACGATGGTATTTCCGGAGGGCACTTTGGCGTGAAAAGAACTCTCGAGAGAGTGAGAGAAAGATTCTATTGGCTGAACTGCAAAGATGATGTGAAGGAGTGGTGCCGGAAATGTGAATTGTGTGCCTCTGCAAATGGCCCGGTCTCAAAACGGAAAGCCCCAATGAGACAGTATAACGTGGGAACCCTTTTGAGAGGGTAGCCATTGATATAGCTGGTCCATTTCCTGAATCAGAGAAAGGAAATAAATACATCTTGGTTGCAATGGATTATTTTACCAAATGGCCGGAGGCATATGCTATACCTAACCAAGAAGTCGAGACGGTTGCAGATGTACTAGTCAGGAGTTGTTTTGTCGTTTTGGAGTTCCGTTGGAATTACACTCCGATCAAGGTCGAAACTTCGAATCAGTATTGTTTCAAAATGTCTGCAAGCATCTTGGAATCAGGAAGACTAGAACCACGCCACTTCATCCCCAATCGGATGGAATGGTTGAAAGAATGAACAGGACGTTAGGGAAGTACCTGGCCAAAGTTGTCTCTGAACATCAACGAGACTGGGACCAATATCTGCATTTGTTCCTACTGGCGTACCGATCTTCGGTACATGACAGCACAGGATACTCGCCCGCTTGCGTAATGCTAGGACGTGGTGCGGCTGGCATGTGATCTTCAGTTTGGATTTAAACCTGGAGAAGAGATCGCCGGTGAAGATTACGTTAGTAAGCTTCGTGAAAGATCAAATAGTATTCACGAAAACGTCCGAAAGAACATACAGGCAGCAAGCGATCGAATGAAATCACAGTATGACACGAGAGCACAAGAAGGTGGTTATCAACCTGGAGATTTAGTGTGGTTGTACAATCCACAAAGAAAACGTGGATTGTCGCCAAAACTACAAAGACAATGGGAAGGGCCGTACGAAGTGTTAAAAGGATTAATGATGTAGTGTACCGGATCAGAAGATCCCTCGTGGTAAACCGAAAGTGGTACACTTTGACCGTTTAACACCCTACACTGGCAACAACCAGGAAGACTCAAATAATGATAATGGTGTTCGGCAAGTTATTAATCATGAGCCAAATGCAGATTTTGAGAGCTTTATGGCGGCGTATGGTGGTTCCGCTAAAGCGAGATTTGGCGTTGTTGTTGAAAAACAGCAAGATCTGTTTAGAGCACCAGAAGAGTATTCCTTGCACATTGCGTAGCTCAAGATTTGGCAATGTCAAGGGAATAGCTGTTGTTTTCAAGAAAAAGTTTGGATGTGTGGATGAATTAGTACAACAGCAGCCAACTGTAGGAAAATCTTTGGTTCTTCAAGATAAAAATCGTTATGTTTACTATCTGGTCACCAAAAATTCTTCATGGCAGAGACCTAGTTATGGACATCTATGGGAGGCTTTGCTAAATCTTAAGGCGCAGATGATGGAAAATGGAGTAACGAGACTAGCGGTGCCCAAGCTGGGCTGTGGACTGGATCGCTTGGATTGGAGGATAGTCCGAAATATGCTAGAAGTAGTTTTCAGGAACCAACGTCCAGGTTCTTGTTTGTTGTTATCAACCGGTTGCCTACCAAGACTATGAAAAGAGTGTTGACTGTTACTTCCAACGACGCGGTGGATGCACCAGAGGAGATAGCTGCCGATACCGTCACCAGTCATCGAATTGGCGTCAAGATGGATTTACAGTTACGAGACGTAACGGTTTTAAAGAGGGGCAGTGTTGCGATCCACTATTAGGCAACCGTCAAACATACAAACGCCCGGGGCACAGCGTATTCTTCAGCATTCGAGAATCCTTCTACAAAGTTCTAGATAATGAGTCATATCTTAATGCAGGGTATATATAAGGCCGCTTATGAATGTAAGAGTTAGTCTATTCTTGAATGTCTAATATAAATTATATCGTTGTAAAGTAAACGTAGTTGAGCTTTTAGAATATATACATAAATGATATGCTGTGTCTAATGTGCATGCAGCTTGCAGTATACATAAATAAATAGAAGTGTATAAACAAATAGTTGTGTTAGTGTTGTTAATGAACCTATGGTAAAGAAGATAGTTTAAGAAGATATTAGTGCATGTAAATTCATTAGTGTAATAGTGCTTCATTGTTAAGTGTCCTGAAAACATCTATAAATAAGGCATATACTGTTAATTAGACTTGTGAACAGTAAGTAATAAAGACGTTTGTTATTACTTGTTTTAAATTAAAGAAACGCGATAGTAGTAGCGCGTTACACTGGTGTCAGGCATTTGTGGGGTATATAGTGATTAATTTAAAGGAAAACACACAAGCCTAAAGACATTTAAGTAGTTTGTATATGCCAGTGACAAGAAATCAAAGTAAAATGGAGGCAGACACTTTAATGAATTTCCTCAAGGATTTTAAATCCGGTATGGAGGAGAGGTCGGCTAAACTGGAAGTGACACTAAATGAAAAGTTTACTGAAAATGCCGCAAAAATAGATGAAAAGTTTACTGAAAATGCTGCAAAAATAGATGAAAGGTTTACTGAAAACGCTGAGAAAATGGAAAGGTTAAGTGAAAATGCTGCCAAAGTGGAAGAAATGTTGAATGAAAGTACAGCCACGTTAGAACAAAGATTAATGGAAAGTTCCATTGCATTGAAAGAAGATTTTACTGAACAAGTAAAAACAGTTGAGCAAAAGTTGGATAATAAATTGGTAAAAATGGAAGAAGATGTGATGAGGCTTCAAGAACAAATGATTTCACTAACAACGCGACCACTTGAATTACCAAGCCAAGTTGTTAATCAGAACATTCCAGAAATAAGAACAATGGAAAGAAGCGAGTCAATTCCGTCTAAATTTAAAGTAAAACCACCTACATTCGATGGTAAAACACCTTGGCCCACATATTTGAAACAATTTGAAGCTGCTGCAATAGCCAACGGTTGGTGCAACAAAGAGAAGGCTATCTCCTTAATAGTGGCCCTACGGGGGGAGGCTCTTAACATCTTACAAACGATTCCCGATCACCAGCAGAATGATTACGGCCTCTTAACATCGAAGCTTGAGATGAGATATGGAGATGCTCACCTTCAACAGGTTTACCACGCACAAGTTAAGAACCGCTCGCAAAAGACAAGTGAAAGCCTGCAAGAATTCGAAGCTGACATTGCCAGGTTAGTTAGATTGGCATACCCAACGGCACCAGATAGCTTCCTCGAACAACTTGCTGTCCAAACATTTGTGGATGGCGTTAAGGATGGCGAAATACAGCAAGCGCTAAGACTAGCACGGCCAAAAATGTTAGATGATGCACTGGCCCATGCGCTTGAATTTGAAGCAGCTAAGCAGACATCACATAGGGTGAGTCACAAAGCTCGGTCTGCCTTAGAGGAACCTGGTCAAGCTCAGAACAGCATAGATGAAATAATCAATCGTGTGTTTGAAAAGCGAAAAGCGGAAAGGCTGAAAAACAACGACCGCGGAGATGGCGTCTACGATGCTGGAGCTGCGGTGAAGTTGGCCATATGCAGAGACGCTGTACTCAACCAAAGAAACAACCGGTTGTGCCAAAGCTGGTCCATGTAAGGGGCGAACTTCGACAGCACAGCGTAGTGCCCGGAGATTATCATCCGTGCTGCATCGTCGGTGGAAAGTCTGGACAGCATTTATATCGATGGTAGAATTAATGGTAGGGTTGTCCGATTACTTGTGGATACAGGAGCAACAAGAACTATTGTGAGACCAGATTTGGTTGGTCGTGGAAAAGTGCTACCTGTATCGGTGTGTCTCCGAACGGCAAGTGGTGAGAAGATTGGTACTCACGGAGAAACTGCCGTTATGTTGACAATTGGGGACAAATTAATTAATCATCGAGTGTTGGTAGCTGAAATTACAGAAGAAGTGATCTTGGGAATGGATCTCATGAGAGAATATGGGTTTCATGTAAACATGAAAGAAAATGTGCTTCGGATAGATGATGATGAGATTCCATTTCAAGGTAGGAGTAACCAGACGATGCAAGTACGAATGATTTGCGATGTAAAAATACCCGAGAAGGCGGAAATGATAGTAATGGGACACCCGGATGGTACGCTCCGGGAAGGACAAGTATGCATGATGGAAGTAACTGAATCGGAATGGGTCAGGAGGACTTCTGATTGGAAGAACGCTGGTAAAGTCTCGAAATATGGTACCAGTAAGGGTGCTGAACATTAATCCCCATACAGTGACCCTGAAGAAAGGCATGATTGTGGGAAGTTGCATTCCAGTATGTCATATTAAACGTTGTGTGGACGACACGAAAAATAAACCAACCAACGGTTGCTCACAGAAATTGCTGGATATGTTGGTACCCTCGTGTCAAGGATTAAATGGCGATCAACTGGGCAAGGTAAAAGAACTGGTCGGACGATATCGAGGTGTGTTTGCACTGGATGATAGTGAGAAAGGAAGGACGAATGTTGTGCAACACAAGATCAATACTGGAGATGCGCAACCGATAAGACAACACCCAGGCGGCTTCCTTTGGCAAAACGTAAGGAAGCCGAGCAAATTATCACCGATATGGAAGAACAGGGTGATTGAACCCTCGAATAGTCCATGGGCATCCCCGGTAGTGCTTGTCAAGAAAAAGGACGGGTCGACAAGGTTTTGTGTAGACTACCGGCGGCTTAATAACGTGACAAAGAAAGACAGCTATCCATTGCCCAGAATAGATGACACCTTAGATACTCTATCCGGATCTAAATGGTTTTCGACCTTGGACTTGAAAAGCGGATACTGGCAGGTAGGCTTGGAACCAAATGATAAAGAAAAGACTGCCTTTACAATTGGAACTGGATTATGGCAGTTCAAGGTCATGCCATTTGGATTATGCAATGCTCCTGCTACTTTTGAACGATTGATGGAGTCGGTACTGCGTGGACTGTCCTGGAAGACATGTCTGGTGTACCTGGACGACGTGATAGTGTTAGGCCGGTCTTTTGAAGAACATCTTAAGAACCTAGAGGAGATATTCCAAAGATTACGCGGGCAAACCTTACATTAAGCCCCAAGAAGTGCCACTTATTTGGAAAAGAGGTGAAATACCTAGGACATGTCGTTTCGGAGACCGGAATAAGAGCTGACCCTGACAAAATAAAAACGGTACAAGAGTGGCCTACACCAGCAGATATACACCAACTACGCAGTTTTCTAGGATTGTGCACATATTACCGACGTTTTATACTTGGGTTTGCGAACATTGCCAAACCGTTAACAAAATTAACCGAAGATGGACAAGAATATGATTGGAATGACGACTGCCACAGGGCATTTGAACAACTGAAACGGCTACTAGTTACAGCACCAATTTTGAGTTATCCACGGATGGAGGAAATTTGTGTTGGATACCGACGCCAGTAACACAGCTATAGGAGGCGTTCTTTCTCAAGTGCAGGACGGACAAGAAAAAGTTATTGGGTATTTCAGCAAGGTCTTGTCGCGGCCAGAAAGGAACTATTGTGTGACAAGAAGGGAGCTGTTGGCCGTCGTCAAATCCGTAGAGCACTTTTATAAGTACTTATACGGCCGTAAATTCCTGTTGAGAACAGACCATGCTGCACTGAAATGGTTACTGCAGTTTCGAAATCCTGAAGGGCAAGTGGCAAGGTGGATAGAGCGGCTGCAGGAATATGACTTTGACACAGAACATCGCGTAGGAACTAGCCATCGGAATGCAGACGCTCTATCTAGGAGACCTTGTCCGGTGGACTGCAATCATTGCTCCAAGATGGAAGAGAAAATAAGTGTCATCCATAGAATGACGGTAACCGATGATACTTGGCAACTCGAAAAAATACGAGAAGACCAGGAAAATGACGCCGAATTAGGACGTATTATTGAGTGGAAAAATAGAGGACAACGACCAGCTTGGGAAGAAATTAGTATTTCAAGTAGGAGCCTGAAGGCATACTGGGCACAGTGGGACTCCTTGATGATGGAAAATAGAATCTTGAAACGACGCCTAGAATTTGAAGATGGCACTGAGAGACTTCAAGTGATAGTGCCGAGAAGCAGAGTGCCGGAAGTGTTGCAGCACTTGCACGATGGTATTTCCGGAGGGCACTTTGGCGTGAAAAGAACTCTCGAGAGAGTGAGAGAAAGATTCTATTGGCTGAACTGCAAAGATGATGTGAAGGAGTGGTGCCGGAAATGTGAATTGTGTGCCTCTGCAAATGGCCCGGTCTCAAAACGGAAAGCCCCAATGAGACAGTATAACGTGGGGAACCCTTTTGAGAGGGTAGCCATTGATATAGCTGGTCCATTTCCTGAATCAGAGAAAGGAAATAAATACATCTTGGTTGCAATGGATTATTTTACCAAATGGCCGGAGGCATATGCTATACCTAACCAAGAAGTCGAGACGGTTGCAGATGTACTAGTCAGGAGTTGTTTTGTCGTTTTGGAGTTCCGTTGGAATTACACTCCGATCAAGGTCGAAACTTCGAATCAGTATTGTTTCAAAATGTCTGCAAGCATCTTGGAATCAGGAAGACTAGAACCACGCCACTTCATCCCCAATCGGATGGAATGGTTGAAAGAATGAACAGGACGTTAGGGAAGTACCTGGCCAAAGTTGTCTCTGAACATCAACGAGACTGGGACCAATATCTGCATTTGTTCCTACTGGCGTACCGATCTTCGGTACATGACAGCACAGGATACTCGCCCGCTTGCGTAATGCTAGGACGTGGTGCGGCTAGCATGTGATCTTCAGTTTGGATTTAAACCTGGAGAAGAGATCGCCGGTGAAGATTACGTTAGTAAGCTTCGTGAAAGATCAAATAGTATTCACGAAAACGTCCGAAAGAACATACAGGCAGCAAGCGATCGAATGAAATCACAGTATGACACGAGAGCACAAGAAGGTGGTTATCAACCTGGAGATTTAGTGTGGTTGTACAATCCACAAAGAAAACGTGGATTGTCGCCAAAACTACAAAGACAATGGGAAGGGCCGTACGAAGTGTTAAAAGGATTAATGATGTAGTGTACCGGATCAGAAGATCCCTCGTGGTAAACCGAAAGTGGTACACTTTGACCGTTTAACACCCTACACTGGCAACAACCAGGAAGACTCAAATAATGATAATGGTGTTCGGCAAGTTATTAATCATGAGCCAAATGCAGATTTTGAGAGCTTTATGGCGGCGTATGGTGGTTCCGCTAAAGCGAGATTTGGCGTTGTTGTTGAAAAACAGCAAGATCTGTTTAGAGCACCAGAAGAGTATTCCTTGCACATTGCGTAGCTCAAGATTTGGCAATGTCAAGGGAATAGCTGTTGTTTTCAAGAAAAAGTTTGGATGTGTGGATGAATTAGTACAACAGCAGCCAACTGTAGGAAAATCTTTGGTTCTTCAAGATAAAAATCGTTATGTTTACTATCTGGTCACCAAAAATTCTTCATGGCAGAGACCTAGTTATGGACATCTATGGGAGGCTTTGCTAAATCTTAAGGCGCAGATGATGGAAAATGGAGTAACGAGACTAGCGGTGCCCAAGCTGGGCTGTGGACTGGATCGCTTGGATTGGAGGATAGTCCGAAATATGCTAGAAGTAGTTTTCCAGGAACCAACGTCCAGGTTCTTGTTTGTTGTTATCAACCGGTTGCCTACCAAGACCATGAAAAGAGTGTTGACTGTTACTTCCAACGACGCGGTGGATGCACCAGAGGAGATAGCTGCCGATACCGTCACCAGTCATCGAATTGGCGTCAAGATGGATTTACAGTTACGAGACGTAACGGTTTTAAAGAGGGGCAGTGTTGCGATCCACTATTAGGCAACCCGTCAAACATACAAACGCCCGGGGCACAGCGTATTCTTCAGCATTCGAGAATCCTTCTACAAAGTTCTAGATAATGAGTCATATCTTAATGCAGGGTATATATAAGGCCGCTTATGAATGTAAGAGTTAGTCTATTCTTGAATGTCTAATATAAATTATATCGTTGTAAAGTAAACGTAGTTGAGCTTTTAGAATATATACATAAATGATATGCTGTGTCTAATGTGCATGCAGCTTGCAGTATACATAAATAAATAGAAGTGTATAAACAAATAGTTGTGTTAGTGTTGTTAATGAACCTATGGTAAAGAAGATAGTTTAAGAAGATATTAGTGCATGTAAATTCATTAGTGTAATAGTGCTTCATTGTTAAGTGTCCTGAAAACATCTATAAATAAGGCATATACTGTTAATTAGACTTGTGAACAGTAAGTAATAAAGACGTTTGTTATTACTTGTTTTAAATTAAAGAAACGCGATAGTAGTAGCGCGTTACACTGGTGTCAGGCATTTGTGGGGTATATAGTGATTAATTTAAAAGGAAAACACACAAGCCTAAAGACATTTAAGTAGTTTGTATATGCCAGTGACAAGAAATCAAAGTAAAATGGAGGCAGACACTTTAATGAATTTCCTCAAGGATTTTAAATCCGGTATGGAGGAGAGGTCGGCTAAACTGGAAGTGACACTAAATGAAAAGTTTACTGAAAATGCCGCAAAATAGATGAAAAGTTTACTGAAAATGCTGCAAAAATAGATGAAAGGTTTACTGAAAACGCTGAGAAAATGGAAAGGTTAAGTGAAAATGCTGCCAAAGTGGAAGAAATGTTGAATGAAAGTACAGCCACGTTAGAACAAAGATTAATGGAAAGTTCCATTGCATTGAAAGAAGATTTTACTGAACAAGTAAAACAGTTGAGCAAAAGTTGGATAATAAATTGGTAAAAATGGAAGAAGATGTGATGAGGCTTCAAGAACAAATGATTTCACTAACAACGCGACCACTTGAATTACCAAGCCAAGTTGTTAATCAGAACATTCCAGAAATAAGAACAATGGAAAGAAGCGAGTCAATTCCGTCTAAATTTAAAGTAAAACCACCTACATTCGATGGTAAAACACCTTGGCCCACATATTTGAAACAATTTGAAGCTGCTGCAATAGCCAACGGTTGGTGCAACAAAGAGAAGGCTATCTCCTTAATAGTGGCCCTACGGGGGGAGGCTCTTAACATCTTACAAACGATTCCCGATCACCAGCAGAATGATTACGGCCTCTTAACATCGAAGCTTGAGATGAGATATGGAGATGCTCACCTTCAACAGGTTTACCACGCACAAGTTAAGAACCGCTCGCAAAGACAAGTGAAAGCCTGCAAGAATTCGAAGCTGACATTGCCAGGTTAGTTAGATTGGCATACCCAACGGCACCAGATAGCTTCCTCGAACAACTTGCTGTCCAAACATTTGTGGATGGCGTTAAGGATGGCGAAATACAGCAAGCGCTAAGACTAGCACGGCCAAAAATGTTAGATGATGCACTGGCCCATGCGCTTGAATTTGAAGCAGCTAAGCAGACATCACATAGGGTGAGTCACAAAGCTCGGTCTGCCTTAGAGGAACCTGGTCAAGCTCAGAACAGCATAGATGAAATAATCAATCGTGTGTTTGAAAAGCGAAAAGCGGAAAGGCTGAAAAACAACGACCGCGGAGATGGCGTCTACGATGCTGGAGCTGCGGTGAAGTTGGCCATATGCAGAGACGCTGTACTCAACCAAAGAAACAACCGGTTGTGCCAAAGCTGGTCCATGTAAGGGGCGAACTTCGACAGCACAGCGTAGTGCCCGGAGATTATCATCCGTGCTGCATCGTCGGTGGAAAGTCTGGACAGCATTTATATCGATGGTAGAATTAATGGTAGGGTTGTCCGATTACTTGTGGATACAGGAGCAACAAGAACTATTGTGAGACCAGATTTGGTTGGTCGTGGAAAAGTGCTACCTGTATCGGTGTGTCTCCGAACGGCAAGTGGTGAGAAGATTGGTACTCACGGAGAAACTGCCGTTATGTTGACAATTGGGGACAAATTAATTAATCATCGAGTGTTGGTAGCTGAAATTACAGAAGAAGTGATCTTGGGAATGGATCTCATGAGAGAATATGGGTTTCATGTAAACATGAAAGAAAATGTGCTTCGGATAGATGATGATGAGATTCCATTTCAAGGTAGGAGTAACCAGACGATGCAAGTACGAATGATTTGCGATGTAAAAATACCCGAGAAGGCGGAAATGATAGTAATGGGACACCCGGATGGTACGCTCCGGGAAGGACAAGTATGCATGATGGAAGTAACTGAATCGGGAATGGGTCAGGAGGGACTTCTGATTGGAAGAACGCTGGTAAAGTCTCGAAATATGGTACCAGTAAGGGTGCTGAACATTAATCCCCATACAGTGACCCTGAAGAAAGGCATGATTGTGGGAAGTTGCATTCCAGTATGTCATATTAAACGTTGTGTGGACGACACGAAAATAAACCAACCAACGGTTGCTCACAGAAATTGCTGGATATGTTGGTACCCTCGTGTCAAGGATTAAATGGCGATCAACTGGGCAAGGTAAAAGAACTGGTCGGACGATATCGAGGTGTGTTTGCACTGGATGATAGTGAGAAAGGAAGGACGAATGTTGTGCAACACAAGATCAATACTGGAGATGCGCAACCGATAAGACAACACCCAGGCGGCTTCCTTTGGCAAAACGTAAGGAAGCCGAGCAAATTATCACCGATATGGAAGAACAGGGAGTGATTGAACCCTCGAATAGTCCATGGGCATCCCCGGTAGTGCTTGTCAAGAAAAGGACGGGTCGACAAGGTTTTGTGTAGACTACCGGCGGCTTAATAACGTGACAAAGAAAGACAGCTATCCATTGCCCAGAATAGATGACACCTTAGATACTCTATCCGGATCTAAATGGTTTTCGACCTTGGACTTGAAAAGCGGATACTGGCAGGTAGGCTTGGAACCAAATGATAAAGAAAAGACTGCCTTTACAATTGGAACTGGATTATGGCAGTTCAAGGTCATGCCATTTGGATTATGCAATGCTCCTGCTACTTTTGAACGATTGATGGAGTCGGTACTGCGTGGACTGTCCTGGAAGACATGTCTGGTGTACCTGGACGACGTGATAGTGTTAGGCCGGTCTTTTGAAGAACATCTTAAGAACCTAGAGGAGATATTCCAAAGATTACGCGGGCAAACCTTACATTAAGCCCCAAGAAGTGCCACTTATTTGGAAAAGAGGTGAAATACCTAGGACATGTCGTTTCGGAGACCGGAATAAGAGCTGACCCTGACAAAATAAAAACGGTACAAGAGTGGCCTACACCAGCAGATATACACCAACTACGCAGTTTTCTAGGATTGTGCACATATTACCGACGTTTTATACTTGGGTTTGCGAACATTGCCAAACCGTTAACAAAATTAACCGAAGATGGACAAGAATATGATTGGAATGACGACTGCCACAGGGCATTTGAACAACTGAAACGGCTACTAGTTACAGCACCAATTTTGAGTTATCCACGGATGGAGGAAATTTGTGTTGGATACCGACGCCAGTAACACAGCTATAGGAGGCGTTCTTTCTCAAGTGCAGGACGGACAAGAAAAAGTTATTGGGTATTTCAGCAAGGTCTTGTCGCGGCCAGAAAGGAACTATTGTGTGACAAGAAGGGAGCTGTTGGCCGTCGTCAAATCCGTAGAGCACTTTTATAAGTACTTATACGGCCGTAAATTCCTGTTGAGAACAGACCATGCTGCACTGAAATGGTTACTGCAGTTTCGAAATCCTGAAGGGCAAGTGGCAAGGTGGATAGAGCGGCTGCAGGAATATGACTTTGACACAGAACATCGCGTAGGAACTAGCCATCGGAATGCAGACGCTCTATCTAGGAGACCTTGTCCGGTGGACTGCAATCATTGCTCCAAGATGGAAGAGAAAATAAGTGTCATCCATAGAATGACGGTAACCGATGATACTTGGCAACTCGAAAAATACGAGAAGACCAGGAAAATGACGCCGAATTAGGACGTATTATTGAGTGGAAAAATAGAGGACAACGACCAGCTTGGGAAGAAATTAGTATTTCAAGTAGGAGCCTGAAGGCATACTGGGCACAGTGGGACTCCTTGATGATGGAAAATAGAATCTTGAAACGACGCCTAGAATTTGAAGATGGCACTGAGAGACTTCAAGTGATAGTGCCGAGAAGCAGAGTGCCGGAAGTGTTGCAGCACTTGCACGATGGTATTTCCGGAGGGCACTTTGGCGTGAAAAGAACTCTCGAGAGAGTGAGAGAAAGATTCTATTGGCTGAACTGCAAAGATGATGTGAAGGAGTGGTGCCGGAAATGTGAATTGTGTGCCTCTGCAAATGGCCCGGTCTCAAAACGGAAAGCCCCAATGAGACAGTATAACGTGGGGAACCCTTTTGAGAGGGTAGCCATTGATATAGCTGGTCCATTTCCTGAATCAGAGAAAGGAAATAAATACATCTTGGTTGCAATGGATTATTTTACCAAATGGCCGGAGGCATATGCTATACCTAACCAAGAAGTCGAGACGGTTGCAGATGTACTAGTCAGGGAGTTGTTTTGTCGTTTTGGAGTTCCGTTGGAATTACACTCCGATCAAGGTCGAAACTTCGAATCAGTATTGTTTCAAAATGTCTGCAAGCATCTTGGAATCAGGAAGACTAGAACCACGCCACTTCATCCCCAATCGGATGGAATGGTTGAAAGAATGAACAGGACGTTAGGAAGTACCTGGCCAAAGTTGTCTCTGAACATCAACGAGACTGGGACCAATATCTGCATTTGTTCCTACTGGCGTACCGATCTTCGGTACATGACAGCACAGGATACTCGCCCGCTTGCGTAATGCTAGGACGTGAATTGCGGCTAGCATGTGATCTTCAGTTTGGATTTAAACCTGGAGAAGAGATCGCCGGTGAAGATTACGTTAGTAAGCTTCGTGAAAGATCAAATAGTATTCACGAAAACGTCCGAAAGAACATACAGGCAGCAAGCGATCGAATGAAATCACAGTATGACACGAGAGCACAAGAAGGTGGTTATCAACCTGGAGATTTAGTGTGGTTGTACAATCCACAAAGAAAACGTGGATTGTCGCCAAAACTACAAAGACAATGGGAAGGGCCGTACGAAGTGTTAAAAGGATTAATGATGTAGTGTACCGGATCAGAAGATCCCCTCGTGGTAAACCGAAAGTGGTACACTTTGACCGTTTAACACCCTACACTGGCAACAACCAGGAAGACTCAAATAATGATAATGGTGTTCGGCAAGTTATTAATCATGAGCCAAATGCAGATTTTGAGAGCTTTATGGCGGCGTATGGTGGTTCCGCTAAAGCGAGATTTGGCGTTGTTGTTGAAAAACAGCAAGATCTGTTTAGAGCACCAGAAGAGTATTCCCTTGCACATTGCGTAGCTCAAGATTTGGCAATGTCAAGGGAATAGCTGTTGTTTTCAAGAAAAGTTTGGATGTGTGGATGAATTAGTACAACAGCAGCCAACTGTAGGAAAATCTTTGGTTCTTCAAGATAAAAATCGTTATGTTTACTATCTGGTCACCAAAAATTCTTCATGGCAGAGACCTAGTTATGGACATCTATGGGAGGCTTTGCTAAATCTTAAGGCGCAGATGATGGAAAATGGAGTAACGAGACTAGCGGTGCCCAAGCTGGGCTGTGGACTGGATCGCTTGGATTGGAGGATAGTCCGAAATATGCTAGAAGTAGTTTTCCAGGGAACCAACGTCCAGGTTCTTGTTTGTTGTTATCAACCGGTTGCCTACCAAGACCATGAAAAGAGTGTTGACTGTTACTTCCAACGACGCGGTGGATGCACCAGAGGAGATAGCTGCCGATACCGTCACCAGTCATCGAATTGGCGTCAAGATGGATTTACAGTTACGAGACGTAACGGTTTTAAAGAGGGGGCAGTGTTGCGATCCACTATTAGGCAACCCGTCAAACATACAAACGCCCGGGGCACAGCGTATTCTTCAGCATTCGAGAATCCTTCTACAAAGTTCTAGATAATGAGTCATATCTTAATGCAGGGTATATATAAGGCCGCTTATGAATGTAAGAGTTAGTCTATTCTTGAATGTCTAATATAAATTATATCGTTGTAAAGTAAACGTAGTTGAGCTTTTAGAATATATACATAAATGATATGCTGTGTCTAATGTGCATGCAGCTTGCAGTATACATAAATAAATAGAAGTGTATAAACAAATAGTTGTGTTAGTGTTGTTAATGAACCTATGGTAAAGAAGATAGTTTAAGAAGATATTAGTGCATGTAAATTCATTAGTGTAATAGTGCTTCATTGTTAAGTGTCCTGAAAACATCTATAAATAAGGCATATACTGTTAATTAGACTTGTGAACAGTAAGTAATAAAGACGTTTGTTATTACTTGTTTTAAATTAAAGAAACGCGATAGTAGTAGCGCGTTACAATAATAAGGATATCAGAATTCTAGAAGATGTAACTGAAATAAATTCCGCTCTTCATAACTCTGTATAATTTACATAAATGATATATTCTGAGTTTAGTTTTGCATTGAAAGATTTACTTCATCGTAATATTGCTCGATTATCCACATAAAATTCCTATTATGATTGCACAAGCTTGTTCGATTCGTATTAATACATTAACGTGTTTATTTTTGTTCGATAATATTAGATTAGTTTGAAAGCTCTAAGATTTATAAAATTTGTCCATTAACATCATTCATCTAGTATATGAACAGGTCATTTGCCTTACGCCCATATAACGCGTTTGATAATCTTTAATTCTAGTACATCCGTGGAAACTTTCGTGCTAGGATTAGGCGGGACAACATGTCGGAGAACATAAGTCCATAGCATGGAAGCGTAGATTTGCTTAGTCGGGTCGAGTCGAAACAATGACCTAGCCAATATCAATAGACGAAACTTCTCAATGTGCGACAATTAAACAATTAAATAATGCAACAATTTAACAATGCAACAAATAAATAATTAAACGATTAGATAATCATTAGAAATTTATTAAAAATTATTAGAAACTATTCAAGAACCTTGAGAACTCTAACTTCGACAAGATTATTTGGTTTTGATCATGTGAAATGTGGTATTCGTTTAAAAACAAGACGCAGATTGTCGTTCTTAGATGAAAGACACTTCCATGTAATTACTTAAAATGAAAAACTTTAACATTTTACTCTATCTACGGTAAGTGTAATTACTTGTTTCAAATTTTCGTAATAAGATTGCTAGTCCTTATTGATGTTCAAAAGTTTAGAGATTTCATAAATGTTTTAAAAGTTTGAGCAGATAAAACGTTTAGAACACGCTTAATGAAGTTTAAGAACCTGTAATCTTTTGTTATCAAAATTAATTTTTAGAACATTTGTAAAAATTTCAACTTTGACCTAGTTTTTTAAAATTAATATTAGATTGTTTGTCAGTTTATCAGTATGACTTTACCTTGTTTGTGCTTTAAAAATATGAAAGAACTTAAAACGTTTGGGAAATAATTGTTAAATTTTGATATGTGAAGTTATCATTTTTTTTAAGAAACATGTGTAATCTTTCAACAGATCTGAGAAAGAAAACAAAAAAAAGTAATTGTAAATTTTGCTCCTCTTTGAAATGAGTTATTAATCCGTATTATTTTACTGAATTTAGTTATAAAATATTTATCAAAAATGTTTAAGATATCGATTTTAATTTCTTGTATATGAATGTAACATATTAAACTAACGAAAATAAATTTTGGTTAATACATGAAACTTCAATTAACATCCGAGTTATCTTCTTTGATTTCACATAAGTTATTTTGTACGTATTTCTTAAATCATACCTAAAACTTAAAGAATACTGGTTGAATAATATTTTTGATTTTTTTCCTACAAACAATATACCCAATCATTAAATATCAATGCTAAGTTTTATTTAAAACTTTTTAAACAGCAAGTGTAATGCATATTAGGTATACCAAGGTTTAGTTAAAGGAATGAATCACAGTCGCCGCAGCACAAAAAAAACATTAACAGTTGACACTATAATTGAAATTGTTATTGCAAGCATTTGAGTTGAGGTGCTTATTTTCAAAATCATATCGTTGCAGGACAATATGATTATTTATTCAACTGAAGCGAAAATCCAAGTTATTAAATGGTTTTACATTGGTTATTCCTTAAGATGTATTAGTGACATGTTTGCAGTAAATTTTGCAAATAGGCCACTTCCAAATGCTTCTATAATTCTTAGAGCAATACGTAGTTTTGAGAAAAACGGATGTGTTAATTTGGAACACAGTGCAAGGTCTGACAGAAAACTTCCAGAAGATATGGAAGTTAATATTCTAACGAGAATTAAAATGCAACTAAAAATTAGTGTGATACAAATAGCATCTCAATATAGTATCGGTAAATTTCATGTGTACAGAATTTTAAAGCGAAATCAATACTCTGCGTTCAAAAGGCAAGGACATCGGGAATTGTTACAAACTGATACCGATAGTAAGAATATTTTTTGTCAGATTTTTACGTAAATGTGCAATCTGCAGGAGAATCTTCCATATTTTATTTGTTTTACAGACGAATGCACGTTCTATTTGGTATTAGGACATATCAAGCAAGTGCATCGACTCTGGTCGAAAGAAAATCAACACATTGTTATTCAGTCAAACACCCAATACCCCCAAAAAGTCAAGGTTTGGAGGTATACTAGAAAACAAAATTGAGGCACCAGTGTTCATAGACGGTAATTTAAATTCTGAAAAGTATTTAGAATTACCACAAAATGTAATTGCCGACAAAATTACAGATATTGCCCAAGAAGCTCATATTTGGTATCAGCATGATGGATGTCATGTGCACTACGCTACCGACGTAAAAACTTTTTAAATAATGCTTTTCCTAATAAATAGATAGGAAGGGTGGAACAATACAATGGTCTCCAAGATCGCCCGATATCAATCCGTGCGATTTTTTTCATTGGCCTCATTTTAAAAATTAGCTATGAACTTACAAGCAAATCGCATCAATAGAAGAGTTGAAGATAAAAATAATAAATATTTGCAACAACATTCACCCGCGCACTCTTGACAAAGTAAAACGAAATTTTTATAATGGATTAAGTTTTTGCTTAGCTTGTAATGGAAATTTATTTGAACATTTAAGTACAATAGATATTTACTGGTTCCTGTAATAAAAACCATTTTATGTGTATTAATATTTAAAGTTTGTTCAAGACACCTAAAACGTCGTGCTTTCACTTCATAACTATAGTATTGCTTTTTATTTTATGTAACCAAGATTTAAACAAGAGATAGATATAGCTTTCTTTGAGTGGTTGCTTAAAATCATTATTAGTTGAATTGTATGTTTTCCTATAGGAGGTAAGTTAAGCTACAGCTAAGTTCTTTTCAGTAAAATTAAACACTACCTAGGTATACCTATTAGTGCAAATAGTTGTGGGGTTTTGTATTTTAAATTCTAATTTACATAGATTTACTGAATAAACTTTGCTAAATTTTTTAAGCTTTAAACAGCAATGGGTCACAAGGTAGGGTGCGAATCAAAATTTTAAAATGAAGACAGTTGTGACGGAGGATGAAACGTGCAACGCGACTATTGGTGATTTTCGTACTTTTTGTAAAAGTATACGAGTTGTTTATTGAAATTGTATGTACATAAAATGAAAAGTTATTAAACTTATGGCTAGTTTTGTAATCACTGCACTGTATAAATTACCAACATTATTTAATCATTATTGAATGCAGGGATGGATTAAAAAAATATCTAAGGAGACCACGATGTGATTAATTGATTAAGTAATATTGTTTGATAGTGTATTTGATAGGTCTCATCACTATGAATAAGTATATTGGTGCTATTTAAATTAATTTTTTCGTAACATCTAGGAACAGTATTTAACTGTTAACTACAAGTTTTGTTTGAGCCAAACGTTTAGAAATAATAAGGTTGGTCGAAATTAAGTACTATAAACCACCCCAAATTAAAAGATTTTAATTTACTGTGTTTGAAAAAGTACCACAATAAAGATTGCTACGTACCTAGACGTAGCCGGAAGAAACGTAAATACCAGGCTAACTACCAAACGCGGAGAGTGGGGGATTCACCTACATACCAAAACAACAAAAAAAGCACGTCGCTAACATGCAATAAAACTCATTGGAAAAAAGTAATGCAACTGCAATCCTGGCGTTATCAAAGCGCGATTAGCAAACTGGAAAACTCGCTTTCAACTAACAGTAGGATCCATTATTTTGGCAAGTCTTTAGATGGGAAACACAAGAGAAAGCAATTATACGTTATTGGAATGTTTAACAAATTAACGAATATCTAAAGCAAGGCATTAACTATTTAATTTATCAAATAAATTTTCGTTTTAAAAGCAAAGTGGATTTGAGTTAAAATTATGTTAAGCGGGCTTATTAGGAACAGGTAAAATAGATAGGATGTTGTTGGAGAATTTAAGAATAGAAACGGAATTTATTCGAACGGGTAATGAATTAACAAGGGAAAAAGAGGTATTTAATTGATGTTAAAAAATAAATGTAACTAATCC
This sequence comes from Platerodrilus igneus, assembly GCA_036346225.1. Lineage (NCBI taxonomy): Eukaryota > Metazoa > Arthropoda > Insecta > Coleoptera > Lycidae > Platerodrilus > Platerodrilus igneus. Next base: position 2,478,536 of record JARFIW010001131.1, read on the forward strand.
CCCCAGCAAAATTAACAGGTCGGGGTAGGAAAGCCAAAATCCGGGAATGGGCTGGATCCCAAAAAAAAACCAAACAAAACGAAAAGAAAGAAAATTCGCTTCAAACTAAAGGAACATTCGTTACGGAAACAACAAAAACACAGAAAAAGAGAAAAAAGAATCCCCCAAAATAACAACAAGACTGACCACAACAAATTCCGGATAAAGAAGAAAACAAAAACAGACACCGAACAAAATCCGGCTCGAAGAGCCAATAATAGAAAGATAGAAAGAGAGAAAAAAAAGAAGAAAGGAAGGAAAGACGGGTAATAAGCAATCAAGAAGGACTAAGGGAACGGCCTCTGCACTGCGGAGTCGTCAAAGGACGGATGTTTCTCAGATGAAACAGTAAGGTTATCAACCTCAAAAGAAGAAAAGAAACGAGGAAGAAAGCCAACAGTACAAACCAAAACAAGACCCAAAGGTCAAGCCTCAAGTAAAGAAAGGGACAACGAGCGGAAGAGAGAGAGAGCGCTGGTAAAAGAAAACGATGTACTACTAACTGTGGTAACGAATACCAAAGAACCAAGAAAAAAAATGCTAACTAGTCCTAAAGTCGACTAAGTCGTGGTTTCCGAAGAAAAGAAAAACGGACTAAAAAGCACCTACCACAGGAAGTGGATGGACGAAACACAGTCGGACTAGGGACCGACAACAAAGAAGACCAGCAACCGGAAAAAGGAGAGAAATGTGGAACAAAAGGACCGAGAAAAAAAACCCAAAGAGAATAACACCAAGCACCAAGTACAAAACCAAAAAAAAACTAAGAATCGTACAAAAGAAAATAAAACAGAATCCCAGTGTAGTTATGTATGAGTAGGTATGTGCGTGTGCGTGCGTGTGTGTATATGTGTGTGTGTGGGTGTGTAAAAAGTGTGTGTGTATGTGTTGTGTCGGACCGCTGTAGTTGCCTCTTACGACAGGCAGGTCGTACCATAGGGCTATTCTATTCCCGGACCCACACGGGTTAAGAAAAAGCAAGAAAACAAAAAAAAAACTAGCAAAACAGGGAAGTAAAACGAAATCGTAACGTCCAAAAATCAAGTTTGAAGGAGAGCAAAGTCGGCATAAGAATCTGAGGTGCGAAGACTAGATATTGGGCTTAAGGCATTTACGCCGCCAGAAGAAGAACGAAACGAGATCAAGGACATTAGAACTTTGCCGACATACATCTTCCGGTTCAAAAGAAGCTTAAAATAATGTCCGCCTTTGTTGGGCAGTTTTCTGCCACACAGGAACAACACGGGGTGTAGGAGTTGTAGCACGAGGTTGAGAAAGTGGTGGCGAGGGTGAAGATAGTATTGGTTGTCGTAATTTATGGAACTCAGAACACTTTATGGAAGAAGGTTGTTTGTTTTTAGAATTGGTGATAAGAAAGTATGAACTGTACGAGAATCAACCTTACGAAAAGAAACACAAGCAGAGCACACTTCAGTTTCGTTAACTAGAGGGCCAGAAGTAGATAAAATGTCAACGACGTTAGATAGAGGACTAGAAGTATCACAGTTAGGAAAGAAAACAGCATTGGCTGTAGGAATATCAACCCTAGGAAAAAGAGCAGAATACGATAACACTTCAACCATATTACATAAAGGAACAGAATCAGGTAGAAAATCGTCAATGTTACACGAACAACCAGTATCAGAAAGAACCTCATCCCCAATAGATGAGAAAGCAGAATCAGGTTGACCTTCGTCAAGATTAGATAACAGGACATCAGCTAGGATTTCACCGACTTCAGCTAAAAGAACTGAAATTTTGTCAGCATGAGAAAAATGAGTAAGAGTAGGTATCGTTTCATTAACGTCCGATAAAGGAATAGAATCAAGTAAAACTTCATTACTGTTAGACAACAGATTAGGAACAGACAAAACTTCAGCCACAATAGAAACAGATTCCTTAACAATAGTAGATAACAAAACAGGATCAGGTAAAACATTGACGATGACAGCAACAGGCATCACAGCTACGGGTTCCCTATTTTCAACAGGACCTTCTCTATCCGTATTAGAAATTATCTTCACTTCAGCTACGGCTGTGATTGACGGCACGACAGAAATTTCTTGAGTGGAAGCATTTAAGAAAGCAGGAAGAGGTAAAATTTTGACAAAAACGGGAAGAGGCATTAGAAATACAGGTTCATGGACTTCAATAGGTCTTTTGCAGACTGAATTAGAAGTTATCGTCCCTTCAGCGACATTTGTGTTTGGAGACACGACAGAGATTTCTTGGGTAGAATCGTTTAAGAAAACGGGAACAAACTCTTCAGAAGCTACCCGCAAATCACTAATTCGAAGCATGGGTTGTAATGGAAAGGGAGGCACAGTTTAGGGTGAGAGTGAATAAGTAGGGCGAGCAGAAGGAGAAGTAGAATAGGATGTAGAACTAGAGAAGGAGGAAATTTTGTTCGAAGCTGCATTCGCCGAAGAAAGGTAGGTTTTGATAGTAGTTGCAGGATGACCTGGATGAGGGACAGAAGAGAACGTAGAGTGAGAAGCAGAAAAAATTATGCAGCTAGAGATGAAAACAGTATTTGAAGTATGATTCGAAGACCTATTAATAGTAGGATGACAGTGTAGACAGTTGCGGGGAAAAAGTGTCTTATATCCGCAACCATAACAATGGAGTACTTTAGGACGAGTACAACGTGTCGAAACATGACCAGGTTTATCGCAATTAAAGCATACGACCTGACGAGTAGAAGTAAAACTAGGAAGAAGAACGGTAGAACGTACGGAAGAAGTATCGGATCTACCCGTAGGCGTAGGAAAAATCTTAACAATTTGGTCATGTGAAGTAAAAGTATTTTCCTCAATAGTAGCAGACTTATAAGCAAAATCCGGGAATTCAAAATGTTGAATCACTAAATTAGACAACGACTTCCAGTCAGAAAAAGAGAAAGAGAGAGGGAAGTTATTTGTAGTCCGCAATCAAGAATTTGTGTTCAACAAAATAAAAAATAAGATGTATCTGTAAATAAACTCTTATGTAAATAATAAGAGCTTATTTACCTATACAAATCGAGCTAATAGCTGTATAGCCATAAACAAAACAATAAATTTATTATTTCACAAGGGGACGAAACATCTTCGTCAGAGCAAATTAGTTTTCAACAACCCTATCAAAAATTGTTGGAAACTAATTCGCTCTGACGAGGCTTAAGAAAGCCAAAACCGGTCAGTGGATGTTCCTCCTCTTGTGAAATAATAAAGCTATTGTTTCATTAATGGCTATACAACTATTAGCTCGATTTGTACAAGTAAATAAGCTCTTATTTTCATAAGAGTTTATTTACAGATACAACCTATTTATATATATTGACGTGAGAAGGAGTCACGAGAGGTCATTGAAACCCAATTCTAAAAATAAATCCTACCAAAACATAATAGAATCCGGAAAAATGGAATTTTCCGTAATTTCATGGTTACGCCTTGTATAATACAAGCGTACCTTTATTCATTGATGTACAATGCAAAAACGCAAATTGCGCGTGTATAAATAATCACCCTGTATGATATAAGTATATTGTAAATAAATAGCAAGGAACGTAAATTGGATATGTAAATTGTAAGACATCGTAAAACGCATTTCGATGCAAATGCAAATCTATACATTTTTGATAAAATTTGCTGTAAATAGCATAAAACGAGCTTTACGCATTTTGCATAAATATAAATAATTTCATTTAATTACTATAAAACGCAAACCCTTTTGCATTAAAAAGCAATCAAAGTTTAAATTAATTAACCCCTGAATTGTAGCAATTGATTCTAATTAAAAAACTTTCTAAAATATGAATCATCGGCATCTAAAGCTACGTATAAACTCATCAAATAAACATTTTTATTCCATAAAGCAACTTGAACATAGGAAAAACCTGCAAAATCCCTGGAATAATCGATTATTAGTATGCGACGCCGTCCTTTAAAATTGACCAAAAAGTTCGTCTATGGTGCGCGTTTAAGCAAAGCAATTTTTAATAAAATGGTAGTATTACTTGAATGTTGTCATTGGAGGATTTTTTAGGATTTTACTAATGATTTAACTCAAAAACATTGCGTAGAACCACTTTGTTCATCTTTAGTAATAAAGCGTTATCAAAAAATTCTGTATACACTTGATTTAGAGAAGATCTACAAAGAAAAAATTTAGTACATGTCTCTCAAGATGTTTACTAACACCAGTTGTAAACAAATTTTTAGGTCATGTCGATTCCGGCATGTCAAAGTGCGATGACGATTCTATTCCACATATCTAAAGTTCTTTAAAAATTAAATTTTTTAGGAAATCCCTGTAGCAAGTAATATGTGAAAGTGAAAGTGTGGGTGGAGATTGGTTAGCCCGAACTCTAGCGGTTAGGTTATCCCAAACTCTCCAGGTTAGATTAGGTTAGCCCTAACATCTCCCAAGTAGGTTAGATTGGTTCCAACCTCGCCCAGTTGGGATAGCTCCAACCTCTTTCGGTCATAAGTAAGGCTTTTAGGTAAAAATTGTATGTAGTTTTATAACCGCACATTCCACTTTGTACGGAACACATATCCGAGTATTAAATTTCTCATTAATTTTCATAAGACGTGCGATAATTTCTTTTACTCCGTGCCCCATCTTGCTAGTGCTTTCCAGAGAAAACTAAAGTTTAGTTTTAACACCATGTCTAGCGGCAACAAATCTGTCGAACTTTTCCCATAGATTTCCCAAAGCGAATGAAATCATTTGAAATATTTTCAATCTAGAATATTTTCAATTTACTTTTCAATAAAATTGACTTTCATACATTTAATTAAATTCAATTCATTTTTCAGTAAAACTGAAAAAAATTGGCTTTTATACATCGAAAGCAGTTTGTATTTTTATTTTTTGATAACAACCGAATGAGTCTCATATTGTCGGAATTTTTTCATTGTTAAGATGTTGTAATATGTAATCTTCATCTGAATTTTTTTTTAGTGAACAAGAAGAAGAACAACCAGAAACGACCGCGCGTCAAAGATGAAGAAGACAGCCCTCACAGAACCAATAAGGTAATATTTTACCGTTCAGAGTTGGAGTGAGTTAAAACTGTTCTTTATATTTGGGATGCTTGCTCATTTGGAAAACAAAGATATAAACAACTTAGGTGAATTATAGTATATATATATTACTCATATTTAGACCAGGGTAGAAAATTAAATAATCACATCAAATAATTTTAATCACTGTGTAGAAGCTTTGGGAAAAGATACGCGTTATTAAAAAAAAACCGTGAAGCATAAAAATTCATTCGTTTCATTAAAAATAAGAGATTTAAATCATGTACAAGACGCTTTATATCAAAAGAAGCAGTATTAAAAAGCTCTACGTAAAGAAACAAAGAGAAATTACGTGCAAAATTTATATTAATTAACTCTATTTTAAGTAACCGGTATTAAACAAAACGTACAGATAATAATTAATATTTAGTTAGGATTCACTAAAATTTAAAGGGTATTAATTTTAATTGAAGTTAATTGAACCGTTAGTAACATATAATATCTATAAAAACTTGTAAAAACCCAATAAAATGCAAATCGTAGAGGGGTTAGTTAGAAGTAGGATGTTTAAACACCTGCGTTTTTTAAAAAAAGCTCATTCTGCGTAAATGTTGCAGAAAATTAATGGTTACAAAGAATCTTGGAGAAACCGTGGCTTAATATTCACGGGAAGGCGCGATACGGGGTTATTTAACCCAGATAGTCCACATGGACTGAAATAATCGATAATAAGGAATATCAATTTGCACTAATAAAAACAGGGTAGATAGAGACAGATAATATGCGCAAGATCGAGGCACATATAGTAAAAGGCGTGAGTAGAGCAACGTCATAGGGTTGCGATTGGTTGAAAGTAAAATGCAAAATTTGAGAGGTAAAAATAACATTTCTGTATAAAATTCAATTAGTTATTTCCAGACGTTGCGTGCCGTGTTGAAATTTCTGAGATTTAACTGGGGCGAGTGCAAAATTCGTAAAAATCGCAATCCGGGCTGCGGAATGGGAACATAGCATGCGAAATTCTTTAGAATTGTCCGTTTTGAGGACTCGACCGACAGACAGGCTATCCTCTATATATACCCAGGGGAATATGAACAAGCTCTCTTAGATCTTCGACTTGATTCAACGCGTTAAACAGTGCTTTTTAGTTTTCCGGTTTTGATTAAATAATTTTAAACAGTTTGCTCGAATATTTTTGTGATGTAAAACAGCTTGTTCTTTACGTGCTACAATAAATGTACTTTAGTGCACTTAGAAAAGGAGATACAAGGTAATAAAGTTAGTATTACTGTACCAATTAGTAAAATTTACAACGACAAATGAATACACAAAAGTAGGCAGTTTTGGCGTATATTGGTGAAAGAAGTATGAATTTCTTTGCTATTTTTCGGGGTATTAATAATTAAATGGTGCATAAACGTGTCTGGATCCACAAAACAAGGTTCAGATATACACAGATGAGTTCCGGAAAAGCCCTGAAACAACTTTAAATAAATGGTGATGGAGAAAATTTTAAAAGCGTTGAGAATCAGAAGCCGTAAATATAACCCAGTTGGAATGGTGTAATTAACAAAGGGACGATGTACATTGAAGCTACGAGTGCAGTAACCTTCAGGTAAATTATACTATTTTGTTCGAACTTTGATATTTTGGTGTGTGTTGAATAACTTTATAATTTGTTTATTTAAAATGGACAGTAGTGAAATTGTACTAACAATAATATTTTAATTTTAAGGTGAAATTTGCTTGTTTAAGTAGAAAGGGGTATTTAGTATTGATATAGTATATAGTATATAGTATATATATATATATATATATATATATATATATATATATATAGTATATATTTTAAACACATTATTATACCTGTTGAAGATTATGTAGAACAGATTGACATTCGCTGATCTTGCCCCGCCACCTATTATTACAAAAGGTCTATTCGACAGACAGACGTGTTGTGTTCTCCGTACGTTTGGCATCTCAAGCCAACATGTATGTAAAATGTTCAATGTACACTTTATAAAAAGAAGTTATATTATTTCAAAATACAGTCCACTAAAATATCGAAAAAAATCCAGCGCATTTTTCCAGGGAAATGTACATCACCTTCAACAAACGCGTTAAGGTTGTACGCCCAAACATAAATTGGTCCAATCGACCCGTATTATTAAGCAACAAGTGCTAATGGTAATATGGTTTACGAAGCTGCAGCTTGCAATTCGTAAAATATTTCAAGATAGTTTTCAATTGCATTTACTCGCAATTATCAATTCAAGTTGAAACAAGAAGTTATTAGTGGATGCACAATATTCGTCTGGTCCACATTCATAATTCGTAAGTAGTAATCCAGTATTTCAAACATACACATTGTAGAAAGTTGCTGAAATTAATCGTACAAGGGTGAGAGCAGTAGCATCCGATAATTTAAGCGTGTGCAAGTAGGATAACCATAGACGCAACCCTACCTTGCGTGCAACCTTCAATTTCTGGTTTGACTTCAGGTATATCGTTCACCGATGCGATCGATATTTTCGCTAAAAGCAGTGGTTCCAAACCAAGAAATCATTCCATTACTCCATTAAGGTACGTTTAAATTTACGCTTTTGCTTGTGTTTGCATATGCAAAGCTCTTTATTTTAATAACAATAAAGGTTATTAAATTAGTGTAAAGCAGGTTAAGTAATACTTTCGCTACGTAACTAATAATAAAAGGTTTATTCGCCACAGTTTATGCTGCAACTAAGGGCACATAAATAAAATAATATTGCTAAGTTTGTGTAGCAGGGCTACGCATAATTCTATATTTTTATTTTCTATATACATTGTTTGTTCAAATTAATTATTCAGAGGTTTAAAGCTTAACTATGGAGGCTTTAATTCGTTCTCGTGGTATAATTAAAGGTAAGTTGACGCGATTTATAAAGCATCTGAATGCACTGAGGGTCATTCACGATGATATAAATCAAGCAGTTTCAGGAACGCAAATTTTAGAGTTACAAAGGAGGCAAGCCAATTCCTTAGCTTTCTTATCAGATTATGAGTCTATTCATGCTGAAATTATTGCAGTAGCGGATTTAAATGCTACATCCGAGGCAGAAACCGATTATGAAGAATTCGAAGCTTGTTATTTCTCTGCTCTGTCAGAGACAGAGAACTTAATAAGACAATTAACTGGTGGCTCACGCGCTGGATCACCTATCGGATCTGGCCGGAACACGCGGAGTTCCGGAGCCAATTTACGTAAATCCAGTTCACCTTCAAAAGTGTCGTCTGGGTTCAATCTGCCAAAAATTAGCAATCCAACCTTTGAAGGGGATAATCTAGAGAATTGGGCTGAATTTAAAAGCATTTCTTCTAGTCTGATCAAAGACAATTCAAATCTAAACGACATCCAAAGGCTCCATTACTTGAAAAGCTGCCTCAAAGGATCTGCAGCGGAGGTTATCAAGTCTATAGAGTTTTCTGGTGAAAATTTTCATATTGCATTTCAAGCATTAATTTCGAGATATGATCAGCCAAAGTTGTTGATACGTAATCACTTAAAATCTATTTTGGAATTGGACTCTTTAACGAAGGAGTCAGCTTCTGGTCTAAGAAAGGTCAATGATACGCTGTTCAAACATGTCACAGCTTTGCGAGCATTTGCTAATTCAGAAGAGTTGTTTGAAGCTTTCATAATTCATGTAGTTTCAGGGAAATTAGATACTGTTACTTTCCGCCAATGGGAAACTCATCGTAACAAGTCTACATCTGATTTACCTACCTTAACCGAGTTTAAGGGTTTTCTCACAAACCAAGCCAATCTTTTGGATAGTTTGGGAACAAAACAGATCAAGGTTGTTCCAGATAAAATCAAATCTCATTCTAAATCGTTCATAGCCAGTAATGCTACATGTTTACTGTGCAAAGGTGATCATAATCTATTCAAGTGTAATGATTTTATTAAATTAAGTCCCCAAGAAAGGACTTCAAAGGTAAAAGGGTTGAAGGTGTGCTTCAACTGCTTAAGCAAATGGGGCTAAATAGTTTGCAATTATATTCATTGCACTTGTACTCAGCGACTGAGGTTTGAACCGATTTTAATGTCATTTTGTAGTTTCATTTTTGTTACAGTTTGTTACAGTATATAGTGGATTCTTAATATTGTTAGGACACCCTTTTGTTTGGGAATTCATCTTCAAAGGTTATAGTGTTGGGATACTTTAGAGAAATATAGATATTTAATTATGGCAGAAATTTATAGCATCGTTCATTTACTTAAAAATGAATTGGAATATGAATTGAACATTAGAGGCATTGAAAATTCAAGACCAGTTTCATATAAAAGGAAAATTTTAGCTAGGTTGTTGGCCAAAGAAACAGATAAACCAGGCTGTTTGATTGATCTTTCAAGTTATAAGGTGGATTTCGTAATAGAGAAAGAAGAAATTGAGTTTAGTATAGAGTCAGTTAAAAATGTTTTGTTAGAATTTATTGATGATCCCGCAGATTCTATTTTTAAAAGGATACAGTCAAGATTAATACATCTTACAGGTAGAATTCAACGGTTAAAGCTCCCTAAAGAAAATTTTGAGGAAGTTGTGCTATTTAAAAATGAAAGTTTGGATTAAAGGAAGATTTCTTACCAGCACATCCTGAGGACGATATTTGGGAAAAAATTAAAAATAGATTTCAGAAAAATGGTGAATCAGTTGTTTTATTTATTGCTAATATGGAAAGTTTATTTAACCGATTACCTATTATTCCTGCAGAACATACTAAAGTTAGAATAGTCAAGAAAAATTTATTGCCATATTTTATTCAGCACCTTGCTCTTACAGAGATAGAGAATATTAGTACTTTAGTTAAATTATGTAAGAAGTTAGAAGAAGCTTCTTTAAGTAAACATAAATCTGTTTCAGCTGTGTCATATAGTAACAAGCAGCCTATTAATTATTTTAATCCACATTTTAGAAGCAAAACCCCTAGTTCATTTCAGAATGCATCAAGTCGTGTTTATACCCCTACGTCTTCACATTCTCCAGTTCAAGTTCTTTATTCTGCTACCCCCATATCAGAAACGAGTGGAGTAGGTAACCCTTCTATTAGACATAAATTAGTATGTTGGAATTGTTCACGTTATGGACATACTTTCAGTGTTTGTAGATCTTTTAAAAGATTATTTTGTTATGGTTGTGGTCGTAAAAGAGTGACTAGTATCACTTCCCCGTCGTGTCCAACTAAACGAGTAAAGGAACAGAAGTTGAATAACGAATTTCCTGGTTTTAGACAAAAAGCTACAATTATGTTGTGTGGTCAAGAAGGTCTATGTTGTAAGGAGGAGTGGTCACAATGGCTTCAGGTAGTTAGAAATTTTTGCAAGACTAGAGTTCCACCTAAAGCTAATGCATTATTTGAGAAAAAGCCTTATGATAATCGCCCATATGTGATGGTAAAGTTATTTGATATGGATATTACAGGTTTATTTGATTCTGGATGTACTACATCGATAATAGGTTCCCTCGCCGTCCCAGTGATTGAAAAAATAAAGTTAAATGTTTTTACATCCGAAAAGAAAGGAGTATCGACTGCAGATGGTTCTAAGACAGGTCGATGGCATGTCAAAGACTTGAAGCCATACTCTGCGATAGCTGATGATGAAGATGAAGATGTTCGGAATGTTTCTGCTCCTTAAGTATTTTCCAATTATAGTTGATGTCAGTTGTAATTTTTTTGTCCATGTTTTGAATTCTTAAGTAGGACAAGATTAAAGTTAGTTAAAATTTTTTGATTTGCATAAGGTAATTTTTGGTTTTAGTAGTGATAGAGCTTGATGTGTTTATTGATTTTGATATTGCATGTGTTCAATGATGTATTCGATGACGTTAATAATATGTTTAGTAATTTTGATATTGCATGTGTTAGATGATGTATTTGATGACAAAAATGATGTGTTTATTGATCTTGATAAGGATGTTTGATATTTTTTTTGTGGAAGATGATGCGTTTTATGAGGTGTTTAAGAATGCAGCATGTGCTTAGATGTGTTGCATGTATATAGTGATGAGTATGCAGTTAGTGATGAAGTATGTATATAGTGATGAGTATGCATTTAGTGAAGAAATACATATTTAGTGATGAAGTATATGTTTGAGAATATAGAGAATGTTTAGTAATGTAGTAAGCATATAGTAGTATAGTTAAGATGTGATAGTATAGTAAGCATTAGAGGAATGCTTGAGTTTTGGTTTAGTGGTTTGAGACTAAGCTTGATATGCTTATTCTAGTTGAGAGTGTACATGAGCAAACATAGTTCATGAGAGGTTTTTGGTGAGTTGCTGGTGGATGTCTCCCAGTTGGCTCAGATTATAGTTTATTAGTGATTTTGGAGTTCTTTAGTGTTGAGACACTGAAGTTATAGAATTTTTGAGTGAGATAGTTGAGTCTGTAGTATAGTAGTGATACAGAAAATATTATGAGGGGCTCACTTAAGGATTAAAGATATTTCGTTGATGGATAGGTGTTGTTAATACTTTGTCTGCTTCTCGAGTATTAGTGATTTGTTTTGTAAATGGACTTAGTAACAAACATTCTTTGGTACCTATTAAATTCATCAATTAGTGTAAATATAATAAGCATTTGGAAATATATGTACATAAATATTTATGACAAGTAAAGTAAAGTTGAGAAGAGTATTGGTTGTACAGATTCTTGTTTAGTAGTGATTTTGTCATACTATCAATTTTGTTTATTCTAGTTCTGATTTATAGTAAAATATTTTTTTTGCTTTTGGTGAAATTTTTGACTTTGATATGGTTATTGTGTTTGAAACCTTTTGGTAACATGCATCTAGTGAGTGTTAGATTCCCCTAAATGTTCTTAACTGATTAAATGTAAATACCGATTATGACTTCTCGAATTTGTCCCTTTATAGGCGTGTAGTACGCGTAGTTACTGATCACTCATTCCCATGCATTAATATCCCCCCATATCATTTAGTGAATGATTCTTATTTTTTTTGGTTAAACTTGTCATTAGTTATAGTTAAAGATTGTGCTGTCTTATATTGAGTAGTTAGATGTTTATACGGTTAATATGAGTAGTTTTGATTCTTCAGTCATTAAAGTTTTGTTAGAAAAAATTCTTCTATACCTCGAATTTTTTCTCTTGGAAAGAGGCTGTGTAACGTTTTTTTTTTCTAGTTACACTTCGGTCTTTAAAATAAAAATAAAACAACTATAATTTAAAATATTTAATTTGTGAATTACCGTCCAATAAAAATTAATACATAAAATTGATAATAACACATAGATTCTTTTACGTTTATGCTCTAAAGTTAGTTACTAAGCTCTGTCGAGTTGTCAATTTCGGCACTTCATTATCAGCGTTCGAACGGGCAAGAGGTTCTACAAGTTAGTGGAGTCAAGATGGTCGTGTTTAAACACGTGGCCTCTAACAGAGTAAGAAAAAGAAAATAATTGATAAATTCTTGGTGTCTGGAGGTCGAGCCTAACAGCGGTGGCGTGAGCATGATTTTCTATAAGCTTCGCTCAGAGCAGTTCAGTTGATCTCTGCAGGCCCAAGAAGATGGAAGCCCCTTTCTGACATCATTAATACAGTTGGTATATATTAATTAAATAGATCATACTAATATTTTTCATCTTAGTGCAATATCTCCGATAATAACTTAAGACAATTTCTTAAGGCAATATTTTAAAGCAAGAACATATATGGTTACGTCTTATTTAATATAAAATGCAGTAACGTAGAAGGCAATTTCACATGTTGTCTCGTATATTCCGTATATTCCGTAATTTTGGAGCTTAAGTTTTGTTAAAAAAAAAATTCATTCGAGCTGACGTTGGTTTTGTAATATAATCGTTGTATTCCGAAGAACTTTGATGGTTATGGAAATTTCCGACAGCTGAGGTCAAGGTCCTATATCTTTCGTTCAGAGCAGTTTTGTGGCACGTGAGTGTACCTTAGGATTTAGTCACTTTGAACATTAATTAAATTGCTATAAAGAATATAACTTTAAGAATTTGAGTAACGTAAAAAGCTTTTAATGAAACAGCAAATTAAATAACAAATCTATTGTGTGTCAGAATGTTTACAAGTACACAAAGTGTACATTTGGTAAAGCTGTAAATGACATCTTATGTCAGATATATAAAAAACATAGATTCAGTTGTCCTATCTAGACGTCATATGCCGTCTTAATTTAATTTAAAATATGTTTAAATATTTTGAGGTCATGAACTTGCATTTTTCATCGACATGTGAAATTCGCGTATTTACTGTTAAATAAAAATAAATTAGAATAATTACATTCTACAATATCAGCACTTTGATAATTCAATTTTATTGTAAAGGTCAACGAAGTACTTCATTGATTTAAAGAAATTTATGTATTATGAGTAACTTAGAAATTCCAAGTCAATATACTTAAATTTTATAGAAAAGATCCATTCAGAGATCTTCCTAACTTTGAATGCAAAACTTCACTAGTCTATTTCTGTTCTAGAAAATTTTTAAGAGAAAATTTTATAAAGATACAAACTTAAATATTGTAGTTACATATATTCAGAAAATTTATCCAAATAGAATCTATTTTGTTTTGAATGACTTTTTATTATTTAGAATTCAAAAAAAAAATTACAAGTCATCCCTGATTAGAAATAGAGTGTAATGAAAACAAATTCCCTCGGTATATATTTTAGAAGCCTAAATTCTATTATTTTATTTTTGGCAAATATTTTTGAGGACACAAATGGTGTCCATGTTGTACCTTTGTTTGTTCACAGGTCAAGCCGAGACATCTGTATGACATCTGGTGTTTGAGGTCTTGGTAAGTGTGTTTTAAAGAGTGAAATTCAGGTTTTATGGCTATGTTAGTGGTGTTAAGATAAGGTTTCCGCATTCCCCTTATACAAGCACAGTTAAATTTTGTTGAATATTGTATTGAAAAATACGGTGGCGCTCATTAAATATATTTCTGGTCTTTTAACAACCCATGACCCAAGCTCATGATCTACCCAGAGCTAACACTCGACTAGCCGTTTATGTCTTAAGAGTTTTTCTTTTTCTCAAGCCATTCTCCATCCAACTTTACCTTGGGCTTACATTAATAAGAAGAAATTCTCGACCTTGTGATATCAGGTTAGGGTTTAGAAAATTTAAAGGTGTAAATTTTTTAGCTGATAGTCACGAGGGTAAAGTTAATAATAAAAAAAAATCAAGCAAGAAAGAATTTTTTTTTACAATATTGTAACAAACATATAAAATAATAAATAGACTGTGATTGCTAAATGATTTATTGTTTTTTCTTTTTCATAATTTGCAAAGGTACAGTAATAAAGTAATTATAATATTTTTATGTTGTTTGAGAGCGGATTGTATTTGACTATCTTATCATGAAGTATAATAAGGCAATGACAAGATGTATTTGGCAAAACGTTTCTGCTAGTTTCACATTCTAATATAATATCGACAGTACCAGATTTTAACTCTTGGTTTTGTCTAGAACAATCTATGACTACTAATGGTGCAATACTTCGTAAATCTTCAGGATTAAAAAATGGTTCATTTTCCTTTTTGTAGTATGATTGCTGAAATTGAGCATACATCTCATATAACAACGCAGTCTGTTTATTCTCAAACTTCAAATTTAAGTTATCGTACGAGAAAATTTCTGAATTTAAATAGAGTTTTATGTTGGTTAAATAGCAATGATCAAAACGACTGTATTTGCTCATATATCTATTTTTTCGGTTGGTTTGGAAACCAACAATCACAAATCTTGGTTTTTCTAATTGTGTTGTTGTTTTAATGTTCCATGTATGACGTTGCGTTTCTTGTAGAAGTTGATATTCATGCAACTCCCATCCTCTAAACGAAATATGCAAATCCTGATTTTGTGCAACACATTTTATTAAATTAATTCGTTGAGCATCATCAACGACTACATGTAGCATTTTCCATAAAACTTTGTTTAAAACAACTTTTATTTCTTTATCAGGTGTAGGATTAATTATAGCATTAGTATCAAAACTAGAACGTAGTAAAACTAACTCATGGCGGAGGTTTAAAATAATTTTTTTAAAATCCTTGCATAATCCGTGAACCATTGAAAACTTTATTGCAACGTTAAAATTCCCATTGGCATCAACTATTTGCGAATCATACATAGGAAACCACCCAGCGTTTTGTAAATGTTTACTTTGATTGATATTATATGAAACATATCCCTTCATAATAGACGTTAATCCAGGATTCCGAACGCGATCTACAATGACACCGCCAATTTCATATCTAATTTCATCAAAAAGCAGCAAAACCCCATTATTTACAAACTTTTCTATCTGAGACGACGTTCCATCTGTTTTAATTAATTTGCCTTCTATGTACAGCATACTCTTCGATGGTAAGGTGTAAACATCTTGTTGTATAGGGATTCGAATTTCATCATTAGTGTTTGAAGATGTGTTAGCATAAGGATGATGAGTATGTTTTTCAATATTAACAATTGCATTGTCAAAGTAAACTTTTTTATGCACCTTCAGTATTTCACTATTCATTCTACTTTTTAATTAAATAAATGCAGTCCTAACGATTGTAGAAACTGCCGGTTTTGTGTTGTTAACGGTCTTGAAGCAATCAATCGAGTATCGATTGCTTTGAAATTTTCAGCGTTTATAGCAATTCTTGACATGTTGCGTGCATTATACTTAATACCCATGGCTATTGTAGATTTTTTTAAAGTGAAATGTTACAGTTAGCAGTTCTCCTCTGAGATTAACTAAATTTCCATCCTGGTCTAACACTTTAACTATTATTTCATTTATTATACGTGACCTGATTGGTAGATATATAATCGTAGGCGGGCACTCGACAATTTTAAAACCTGCAGGAACTTGAGAAAAAAATTCATGTATTACATGGGCTAGTTTACTATTTAAATAGGATTCACTTGCAATATTACAGTCGATTAAAACTGCATTCACTTTACAAATGTTGATCGCGTAGTCTGCTTGATGCGTGGCATATACCAGCAATTTTCGTGGATTGAAACCGAGAAGAGAACCAATTGAATCCTTTTTGGTAAAATCCACATCTTCACTACATTTAATACTACATTTAAGGGTATTATTGTCAGTTGTAATTTCTATATACACTGGCGTCTTTCTAGTGATTCGTGATTGTTCCATACGACCATGCCACCTTTTATCGGCTAAAGCTTTTTAAAAATATTTACTAATTTCCCTAATCTCATAAGTACCTTCAGGTATTTCTATAAATTCTCCGTTAGGTCCATAATAAAATTTATTTATTTTCAACGTTTGGAATTGTGTTATAAGACTCAAAATTTGTTAATCCTAATACGTACTCCGAATCATTATCCAAGTTTATAGGCGGATTAAAATTGCTTGTTAAAACTGAAGTGTTTCCCGTTAGAGTAAAAGTGTACGACATGACAACTTCATACGCAGTTCTATGTACTGCTTAGAAATTGTAAGCATAAATGTCCGCAAACACAGAACCGTACGATTGTTCTTGGTTAATGTTATAAAGAATTTTACATTTACCCCCACTATTCAAATAACTTATCAACCCTGTTGGCGGTCGCAGGTTTCCGTAGCTGTCATAGTAAGTAGCGACCCTACCGTACTATTTATAAGAGGTCCAATGCGTGCCTAAACCTTCTATTTCATCTAAATTAATTATACCACATTCTTTTAAATTAACTTTCTTAGGAAGATCGTTTCTCATAAACACTCTACGAAAATATGATACTTCTAATTGCTTAACAAACTCTATTAATTCTACATTGCTTAGTGTTCGATTCGGTAAAATCAAGTTGCGTTCTTTAGACAGTTTTTTTACTTTTGTCAAAGTTATACTGGTATACCGAAGTACTTACTACGTGATAATGCTAATCTTTTAGTTTTATTTAAACAAAACGATTTAAACTTAAAACACATATATGACGATCACATCAATACTGACATGAAGTATGATAAATTCCGTGAAATATGTGGTGCTTGTTGGAAAGACAAATATGGTTTCTTAGTTGTAGACAAGGATAGTGATCCAGGTCAAGAAAGGTACCGAATAGGTTTTGATCACTTCACACACATTTATACCTCGAGAGACGCAAGTATCGTTAGTATCCAAGAATGTTTATTACAATAAACTTTTTACGCTTTGAACAGGGAGGCCATAAAACTTAAAAGAATTTTAATTAAGAAAAGAAACATTGTAAAAACAAACCACGCCAGTTAAAAGATAGTGATGTCGTCCAAGCGAAATCAATCTTACCTATAACATCGCGATTAGAAATTATTGCTAAAAAGTTGGAAGAGGAAAGTGTACTAAAGAAAGAAAAATTTAAAGAAGAACCGCCTCATAGCAGTGTAAAAAAAATTAAACCTAAATTGCTAGAAAGGAACGTTGACTATATTGATTCGCCGGTTATTGTTCAGCATATACCGAATATAAATAATGCCATAGATGAAGATGAGGATGATGATAATGAATACGAAACAGAAGTTAATCGAAATGCACAAGAAGCCCAGGAATATATACAAAGCTTTGTCGATTCACTTGGTATGACACATTATCTCGAACAGCTACATCCGCTACCTTGAGAATATATTTACAATATGTTTAAAGATGCTAAGAACGAATTTGATTATAAATATGGTGTTAGGTATAATCCTGATTCAAATGGTCTTATGATAGGCAATTCTAATTTCGCGTTGGATGATGAAAATGTATTAATAAATGATTTGAGATATAAAAGTACTCCTGGATTATACGAACTACTGTTTAAAAAATATCCTGTCGAGTACAGACCGCAAGATTTATAGTCATATCTTGATATTGTGAAAAGAACAAATTTTAATGGAAGATATTATTCTGAAACAGAACAAATTCAGGGTTATAGTTCATATAAATACAAAAATATAATATCTACATTGAGTATACTTCCCCAAACACCTCGTAGACCTAAAACATTACTCTATAGAAAGTGTCTTGGAGACGGTATAACAATGGAAGTATCAAATAACGCCATAGATTATTTATATTGGAATGATCCCAATGAACTTGTTGATAGATTACGGCTTTTAGTTTCATCTCAGACTGCTGAACACAGGTCACAACAACGAAATAAATTCGATCATTGAAGAATTGCGCGAGGCGAAAGTAATTAGATGATATGACAATTGACAAATTTGGAAGGTACTTAAATAACCGTAAAATAGATATAAGTAAACAGGAATATGAAAAAAAAATGAAGGTTTTGAAACCTTGATTGAGTACAAGTTACATATGCTACATTACACGGTAGTAGCAACGTTTTACTCTAGTACATTCCTCGACCGTTCCAAGACATTCCTTATTTTCAACATTAAACATAATTATGAATTTCCTTATGAAGAAGCAGTCATTGAGAATATTAAAGGATACTTGGAAATTCTTATAAACGATAAAAGTTATGTAATTGCACAGTTACAAGTATATTTTCTTAGACGTATGGATGTAATCAGTTTTCGTAACAGCGGTGCTAGCATAAACAATACCACGCTGTTTCTTGATTTTATATTAAAAGTTCCTTTCAAAGCAAGTGGAGCCCTCGACATTCAAACGTAGAAGTATTTATTAATTGTATTTAATGAATCCTGATTAGAAAAAAAAACTATTATGATAGTTGCTCAATCAAAAGCGAAAGAAGATATAGTAAACAAAATTCATAAACCAACAGGAATAAATTGTAAGAGACGCAAAGTGATAGTAAAAGGTTTAAATGACCTTTTTCATATCGATTTGATTGAAATGTTACCATATTCGCAAACAAACAAAGGATTTAAATACATTTTAGTAGTTATTGATTGTTTCTCCAAATACGTATGGGCTGTACCACTTAAAAGTAAAACGGGTATTGATGTTACTGCTGCAATGAAAACAATTTTAAATAAATTTAAAAATCCGCCAAGAAATTTGCAGTCTGATTTTGGTAAAGAATATTATAACAAACACTTTCAATCCTTAATGCAGACATATGGCATAAACCATTATAGTGTTTTTTCTACAAAGAAAGCATGCATTGTGGAACGTGTGATTAGAACTTTAAAGGGAAAAATGTGGCGCTTGTTTAACCTGAACGGTTCTTACAATTGGATAAAAAATTTAAGCGATATTGTGAAACAATACAACAATACAGTTCACATTACTATCGGAGTCAAACCTGTAAAAGTTTATAAATCCAATGAAAAAACTATTCTTAAATCATCATTTACCCGCATCAAACTTGCAACCAAAATACCAAAATATTCATTTAAAGAGAGTGTGAGGATTAGTAAACACAGCAGTGGCGGCTCGTGGTGATTTTATTTGAGGAGCTCTAACTGCTTATGGCATTAATATAATACAAGATAACATAAGCAACATTCACCTTCAGTGGTTTGGTGTATTCAGCCTAGTCACTCACACAGACCCATTAATTTTTGTATACTTGTTTATAGGTTTATGTACAAAAAGTCACACACTGTACTCTAATTGTCACGTAATAATAATTTTACTGCTTGTATATGAAATCAAGCCTTCTGTCTTTCTGAGCAATAAAATGGTCTATAACTTTTTCGTCAAAATTGTTGATGTTATGTATTAAGTTTTTGTTGACTGACATCATTGCTAAGGCATTAAGACGTTCTTCGGTCATTGTGTTCCTTAGATAAGTTTTAATCCCATTAAGAGTTGAAAAACATTTTTCAGATTCGGCAGTGGACATTGGGGTTGTGCCTATAATTTTTAATAATTTTATTGTTTCGCCAAATGTTTCGTTTAACCCTTTTTGGGTCAACCGGAAAAGCAATGTTTAGGCCGCCTAAAATATTTTTAAAATCCGTTCTTGAGTACATCACTTTCAATTCAGTCCTCAATTTGTCTGGCTGTAACATCGGATAACACTTAACAATCGATTGGAAATGCGATGTTGGAATTTTTTTTGAGTAAGTATCAAAATTAGTTACGTCTACTAAAAATGCGGCTTCTAAATGAGTTCGGTATGAGAGCCTGTCCTTCATCTGAACGACTATTGTATCGCACACTTCTTTAACAATCAAATTCCGATTTTCCACGTTACTAATTTTTCTTCGTTTACTATCAGTACAGATTATATTTTTTTCTATCTCATCAGTTGAATTTCTAGCAGATGCTATTATCCTTTTAAAGTCTTCCATTTGTCTCTTTAGTGCAACACTGTCTGTATCTCTAGCTTGAAACTGATTAAATAATATGTCAACATGTGGAAAAATTTTATGAAATAAATTGAGAAAAAACACAAAATCAGGATCTTCCAGAATTCTACGCAAACCATATGCTTCCCTGCAGGTAATAGTTTTATTGAATTTTTTTTCTAATTCCTCAAAGCATTCGATTAGTTTTTCTCTATTCTCACATACGACTTTCACAATATGAATATTATAATTCCAACGTGTGGCAGCAACAGTGGACAATTTTCGCTTCACTATTTCTTTTAGCACATCACACCTGTGAGTAGAATGAGAAAAAAAGCAGGAATTGCGGATAAATTAGAGAAAAAATTTTTAGCTTTAGCATTTTGACTAGTTGTTTTCTGCATAATTAAATTTAATTAATGTGCATAACAGTGAACAAAATGGGCATTTTTATATTTAAGTTTTATTTTTACCGAACTCCACTAGCAGAACCACTCATAACATTTGTACCGTCATAAGTTTAAGCGATTAGTTTAGATAGCGAGTTTAATATTAATTTATCTAATTCCTGCTCAATACACTCCGTTAAACCGTTACCTGTTTTATCTATTACTCGTAGAAATGTCCAAAATCTCTCATAAATATTTCCACTGTAGAAATATCTAACTATAATTACCATTTGGCATTGATTTGAAATGTCAGTCGTCTCATCGCACTGAATTGCCAAAAATTCACTTCCTTTAATTTGATCTTAAATTTCTTAATGACACACTGCAAGCATGCTTTCTAAAATTTTGTTTTGCATAGTTTTAGATGTACCTTTAAATACACTCGCTTTGTGTAAATGTTCTTTTAAAACTACATCTAATTCCGAAGTAAAATCAATTAATTCTAACAAAATTCCACGGTTTTCTGAATCTTCTTTTTCATTGTGTCCTCTTAATGCCAATTCCAACTTTTCACAAAATTTAATACAATTGATAATTTTTTTAAAAATGTATCTATTTTTAGTCACCTGCTCATTATGCTTCATAATGTTCTGCCTATATGCGGAATCTAACTGAACCGCAATGCTCAGGGAACATAGCATAGCCAAATCCGTGCAAGACTTTATATGGTACTTGCCAATTTCATGCTTTTTTATTTTATCGTTTATATGCTTCAGATCTCTAAAGCCTTTTTCCGACCATGTTTTGTCCATTCCGTCACAATAAAATAAATGGCAAGGAAAACAAAATAGAGCATTCAATTGAGAGCTTCCGGAAATTTACTGACATTTTTTATAAATTTCTTTTAAAAAATGCCTTGTGAAACTACGATTTCTAACCTTATCTACCTGTTTCAGATCTAAATCCGGTGTCGGACGGCCTAGGTTCTTAATTTTCACCTTTTCTGCTAATGAAAGAGTTTTGAATTTAATTTCGACTATATTACGAATATTATTTTCAGTTATCTTGAATAATTCAAAATAATAATCAAAATTATACACTACGACTACACTCACAAAACAAGACACGATCTTTACTTTCAACGAAAACGAGTGAAATAATCTCTACTCTCACGCAAATTAGTACCGGACAACAACAAACACGCCTTGAAATACCAACAGATACTGCGGCTAAAGGGTCTAATGATGAGAGCCCTGCTAAAGCTATCTGAAGCTGTTATTATTTGCGTTCGACAGAATTCGTCGTCGTTTGATTTCTTATAAAATTTACATTGAATCCGGGCGCAATAGAATGGAGCCCTCCCTTACACCGATGTACTAAAGAGAATCAAGGAGTTCTGTTAACGTGAAGAAAGCACTGTCAATATGTCTAGGACAGGTATTTATTAATTATTGCTTAAATGTTGGATGTAAAATGAATATAGTAAAAAACGTAATTGTTTTAAATAATTTTAAAATATTAATATCAGTGTTACATTTGATCATTTGAACCACAAATTTTAAAAGAATTATATGCATTTTGGTGTTAACTTTTATTAAAACGGTTAGATGTGGTTGCTTACGAAAGGACGACGGCGGGATATGTTTACTATTTATATCTGTTTCCGGCATCATACATCATTGTAAACGTAGCATTTACAATTTATTTACTGAGACCACTTAAAAATGACCAGGCTGAAAGCATTTATGCATTCGATCTCTAGTTTTGAGTAATCATTTTACGATGAATTAATTTATGCCAAAAAGTTTATTTACGGTACCTATTCCTTAAAATAACCTGGGGGGGCTCTAGCCTTTGAGTCCCCATAGAGTAGCCGCGGCTGAAACACAGGGAAGCATTTACGAAAGGTTACACACCAAACTGGTCAAATAAAATTTTTAAGATTAAAAAGGTAAACGTAACCAATCCGACAACATATATATTAGAAGATCAAGACGAGAAGGAAATCAAAGGTGCATTTTATGAAATGGAGTTGCAAAAGGTTAAACATCCAGGAATTTACCTGGTAGAAAAAGTCCTAAAAAAGAGTGGAAAGAAATTCTTTGTAAAATGGTTAGGCTTTTCTAACGTACACAATAGCTGGATCGATAAAAATAATGTTTGCTAGAAGTTGTTATAATAATAGTTAATAAGGCTAACATTGTAAAATTAAATTAAAATAAATAATACAGACACAATCTTTTTATTGTTTTTTATTATTATTAAACCATTCTCTTAATAACAAGGTATTTTGTTTTGCACATTGCAGACTATTATTGCTGTGTCTATAACAATAGATGTTACATAGTAAACGATTGTTGATTTTTAACTCCGATAGCTTAAAACAACCTAGTGCAAGCATATCAGTTACAACGTTTTGCATTAGGTAGGTTCTATCCATTTCTTCTTTTCTAGACCCTTCACACATACTTCTTTACCGGGTCTGATAATTTGCTTCAAATAAAGCGCTATATATGATGACACCGTTCCAGCCGTTGAAGATTCATCCCAAGAAAGACCATGAATATTCCTTGTCACCCAGTCGTTATGTTTTATATGATCTTGGCTCAAACAACTAGACTGCATTGGCAGTTTAAAAATTTGATGCCAAACAACACCTTCCAACAAGTCCAAAACCGCAATTTCTTTGCACACAAACTCGTTTTTCTTGTATTTAAATCCTTGAATATCAATTGTATACATGTTTGTACATGTAGGTATGTAAATATGCAGTAAACTTCGACTAATTAAATTAATATTAGGAGAAATCTCCTTATATAGTAGATTACCACCATTTGCGTACTTTGCTAACCTACTTTTCAACTTATCACAAGAGTGAACACATTTTGAATTAAAAACGGCCTATGTGTATTTGCAGAGTGGTCGCACTTTGAATTGAAACCGGCCTTGGCATATTTTGCATCTAACCTACTTTATAACTTCTCGCTAGAATTCAAAACAGCTCCACATTTTTTCTGCGCGCATCTACATTTTTCTCAATGTAGCATACGTGTGGACACATTTTGAAGTCAAACCGGTCTAGGTGTATTTCCAGCCTCTAAACAAAAGTAAAAACATAAATCAGAATCCACTTTAATTAAATACAGCATTCTTTATACAATTGACTTGGATGTGATATTTTGAATCTGACCTATTTTATAACTTCTCGCCAAAGAACATTTAATGCGAATTCAAAACAGCTCCACATTTTTTACATGCACCTACATTTTTTGGACACGTTTTGAAGTCAAACCGGATTATGTGTATTTGCAGCCTCTAAACAAAAGTAAAAAACCTAAATCAGAATCCACCTTAATTAAATACAATTGACTTAGATGCGATATTTTGCATCTGACCTACTTTATAACTTCTCGCTAGAGAACATCTAATACGAATTCAAAACAGCTTCACATTTTTTCTGCACGACTTACATTTTTTAACATAGCATACGTGTGGACACGTTTTGAAGTCATACACGTATGTTCCATTGAAAATAATATAAGGCCGGTCTGACTTCAAAACGTGTCCACACGTATGTTACATTGAAACTTTCAATGAAAAACATACGCGTGCACTGTTTTGAAGTCAGACCGGCATTACATGCCTACTAACGCGATTTTATCTGTCCGACAGATGTGTGATAATTGTTGATAAACAGGAATACGAATTTATACATTCTTAATTAGACCTTGTTCGCCTTGAATGCGCTTTGTGAAGTGACCTACACGTTTTTGTTATCCAAGGGTTGGCGTGTGTTAAAATATATTTCCCTAGCTGCGTTGCAGGATATAAATATAACAAAACGTTAATTTTCTGGGGTTGCATATAGCGTGGGCCTTGCTTGTTTAGAAGTTTCTGCAACTTTGGTTCAAGTATTTGAATTTTATAGGTCAATCGTTCACATTCATTGTAAGTAGGATTGCGCTGTGTACAATTACTATAATCTGTATTTTTAGGAATTGTTTGAGGTTGCTACCTGTTTGAAGATAGCGTCGCTATAAAAGTATTATTAAACCCTTACGCTAGTTAGTGTTGAAGGTTTGTTGGTATAATTGCCTGAACACTAATGAATTTTATGTTTTTAGAGTTAGTAGTAGGATTGGATGATCCGAACGCAGATCTACCTTATAGGATCCACCGCTACATATCCACCCGATTAATATCTAACGTAAGTAAGAGTTTTCTACAACTAAGCATTTTTGCAAAACATTCGCACATCTAGTAACAGTATTAAATAACATTGTCACGTTAAATCTGCACAATAGTTTTCTTCATATAGGTAAAATCACCACAACGCTATGCTATCGCCTACCTAGTTTCGGCTACTTTTCCAAGGTCGTGGTAAACTATGTACATTTAATCTATACAACTTACAACTACTATATACAGCTAACCTATATCTTTATACCCCCATGCATAGGTTGCGGTGCTATTAGGAATGACGTATCTTTTGTCATCCTCGCCCAACAAACTAATTTTATTAATTAATTGAGTATAAAGTTGGTGTTTATGACTTCGAATACACACCATGCTATGCATAAGGGCACCAAAATTATTATGTACAATGTCCTTAAAACTATTTACATTGATATTAACTACACTTCGTGAGACCCCTTTAATCTTTTAAATCGTGTCTTTCTCGCTTACAATACATTATAATGTAATTAATGGCCGCTATGATTGCGGCCACGTCCCCAATGCTCCAATCGAAGGTACTACATTGGGTTTAAACGCGAAAAGTAAACGTGCTCCAAATTTAATCTAACTTCAGGTTAAACAATACTAAATAAAACTCTAACAAACTGAAATTAAAAATAGGGTTTAAAGAATGGTATCCCTAGCGTTGATTCTGGAATCAGTCCAATCCTTGCATGTGATTTTCCAATGCTCCACCCGAAGGTACTACATTGGCCAGGAAGCGAGTTTTTTTAACCTGGAAAATTTGGAATTTTGACGAACCCTTGCTGTTCCAAACAAGGTAGGGATCTTTAACGTGCGTGACAACACACACACGGGACCTCCATTTTACCTCTCATCCGAACGAGGGTGTATTTTTATGAAAAATGCTCGCTTAACATTTTTCAAGCGAACCGTGTCGGGATTCGAACCCGGGACCTTGGGCGTAGTAGTCACACACATACCACTACGCCACGGAGCCGCCAATTAGTCCGATCCACAGGATACAAGCAAAAATGAATGGGGAGAGATCCATAATACCGGATAGCAGCTGCCAGCTCTGCTTACGGGTTCGATTTGAAGGGTCGTCTTAAGACTATCCAAATCTAGCTAGCTAATATTTAAAAATGAATTCAAATTTTTTAAGCATTCGCCAAATGTTTAATAGTGAATTCAGCTATTTTGTCTGTTCTATATATTTACAAATTCGTCCTCTCTGGTCTAAGTATTTATTCAAATTTCATCCTAAATTTATTTCTAACGTTCCCTATCATTCCCTAACTGACATATTATAAGTACAATCTTCTTTCCTATATATACTACCACCAAAAATTGGCGACAAAACGTCTAGCAAATAAAATCAAGCCACAGAACAAAAATACAGGCAAAAATATAAATGTAAAATAAGTATAAATATAATGTAAGTATATAAATAAATATAAAATAAATATATAAATAAATTAATAAATATCTAAATAAGCAAAAGCATGCAACAGTGCATAAATTAGCAAAAGCATCGCTCAAATTATCAGTTGCACTCGCATAAGCATTATGATGGCTAGCGCCATTACGCACAAAACATGCTCGTTAGATTATTTCAAAATCTCCTTATTAATACAAGTCAATGCTTATGCGAGTACAACCGCCACAATTTTAATCCTACCTCGTATATAAATTTCCCAAACATCCGAAGCTGGTCGTCTTCTTACGTCTATTGGTATCTTACTGCTAAAGGGAGATGATGCACTGTTAAAGTTCTAGTGGGTATGCAGTAAATGTTCTAGGGGGATCACAATCACTATCACTTTTAAGTTCTGGGGGATGCGCGGTTTTACTCTATTTTATTTTCTTTATTTATTTGCTGATTTAAGTTAATTAGAGTTTCCTGATTTATTTTGTTGTTATTTATTTGTTTTAGTTTATTCCCGGTTCCGATTTTCCGCGCATTATCGTGCATATTAGATTTTGGTTATTGATTTTTGCTTCATTTTTTTTTATTTAATTTTTTTTATATTTCTTTAATTTTTTTTTAATAATTTTTTTTATACAGGTTTCTCATGCCAAGTCAAAATCAAAAATTTTTAATCCTCCCCTACCCCCTCCGATTTACGCGCGGATATCATCGTCTAATCTCGAGACCCTTCCCGAAAATTCTTTGAAGACTGTCCAGAACACCTTCTGGTTAGTCACTTCCCTGACTTTCTCTAGGCTTTTTGGCCATGCTAGTCCTGCAATAGCTAATTTCATATCAGCTAACCCTTGAGTTGCCACCACGAGTGGGCAGTCGAAGAGCACGTGCTCTGCGCCTTCTGCGCCCTCACCGCATTCGCAGCGGTCGTTGTCAGTTAAACCGAACCTTTGTAAATACGCTTTCAGAGCGCCGTGCCCTGTTATCAGTTGCACCATTTTATGATCGAGTTTCACTTCGATCTTACTTCTAGCTTCTATGCTCGGTATGAGTTTGTGGGTCAACCTGCCCGTGGCAGCGTTGTTCCACCTCTCTTCCCATTGTCGATTGATTTTTCGCGCAGCTTTCTTTTAATTAGACCCTCGGTATCGACGAATGTGATATCCGAAAGTCGTCAGTCGCGGCCTCTTTAGCTAATTCATCAGCCCTATCGTTTCCTACGTTGCCATTGTGCAATCTAACCCAGCAGAACTTTAAATGCCAAAACTCGAGCGCCGTATGCGCTATTCTCCAGACGTCTGCTTGGAGGTCTGTCGAGGTATTCATGTTTGTTAAAGCCGCCAGCGCCGATTTACTATCACTGATTATATATTATTCGTCTCTGCCCGTATGGTTTATTACGTAATCGATAGCCTCTCGTATGGCTACCAATTCGCATTGGAAGATAGTGCTCCAGTTCGCGAGTTTGGTTTGAAACCGAAGCAGCTCCATTTCCTGCTTAAACACGACAAATGCCGCGCCTGCTTGTCCGTCATCCTAACGTAAACCGTCCGTGTAAATTCTGATACCCATTGCGTCCACATCACCTTCGACAAACTCGATTCCTCTAATACCGGCCGGCTGTCCCAACTCTGATACAACGATCTTTCTCTCTACCTCCTTATTACCAAGATTAATATTTTCGATAATTTCGAGCCCTTTCCTAATATTTATTAATCTCCTATTTCTAATCTCCCTAACGACATATTCGATAGCAAGAGTCCTACTGATCACCAGGACCGCCTCCGTGGAGTTGGTCCTGTATGCCCTCGCCGCCTTGAGCGCGGTTATGCGTTGCACGCTCGTCAATTGACGCATCTTCCGGACTTTACAACCTTCCGCCCATACAGAAGCTACGTACAGCATTGTCGGCTCAATTGCTCCGGCATAAATTGTTCTCAGCGATTCGCCCCTGAAAACGCAGTTTATTTTCGCAGCCGCCATCATTTTGTTTGATATTTCGCTGCATTTGCTTTTAACGTACTGCACGTGAGCTTTCCAATTTAACTTATTGTCAATCTTTACGCCGAGGTATGTAATTGCTTCCTTAAACGGTATTTTCTCCCCTCCCAGCTCTAGCCTAGGGGGTCGCTGTCCCTGTTTATTTCCAAAATAAAGCGCCTCTGACTTCGCCGTGTTAAATTTTAATTTTACCACCTGCGACCTTTCGTGTAGTTTATTAAGCGCCTTGTTAGGTTTTGTGCGCATATCCATTAACAATCGCGATCTGACAATTAAAAGCGTATCATCCGCAAACCCAACGATTGAGCATCCTGTGGGAAACTTGACCCTAAAGATGCTCTCGTTCAGCAACTTCCAAAATGTGGGACCAGAACATGACCCCTGCGGGCGTCCTCTTTCCACCTCGCGCGACAAAACTTCACCCGGAATTTCCCGAGAAATAACTCTTGACCAAGGACATCAAGTTTCGCAGACAACCCCTATTTTCCAACTTGCAAACAATCAATGGCCACCAGGCAGCATCAAATGCTCCTGAAATGTTCAAAGCAACAACAACACAGTAGTCTTTAGCATCTCTCGCCTGTTTAATTTCCCCGACAACGAACTCTTATGGGTCGAGAGTCGACTTTCCCTCCATAAAACCGAACTGTCGGTTATTAAAACCGCCGCTGTCACGCACTAAGTGCTGAACTCGCGTAGTCATAACGCGATCCAAAACTTTCCCCAACACCGGTAGCAAGTTAATTGGACGATAGCTGCTCGGGTCTGACGCATTCGCCTTTTTAGGTTTAGGTATGAATTTTACGTTCTGGACCTTCCAGCAACGCGGAAAGACGCCCCTTTCTAGACAAAGATTAAACAACCCGACAAAGACACACGAGGTTAACAGGCACGCGTTCGGAGCTGCGTCTGAAGTGATTCCGTCATGCCCCGGTGCCTTCTTAGGGTTCATCCTCCTAAGAGCTCTGACGACTTCGTGAACTAGGATTGCCTTATCGGCACCTGTTCCTTGCGCCTATGTAGCTTTCCGACGTACTAAATTGTGCGACCCCTCATCCTCCTCGGGATTATCCGAAGGGAAGAATTTCTCTAATAAATATTCCGACGTGGTTTTAAAACCTTCCGTATATTCGCCATTTGTCTTTCTTATGTTATCGAGCGCGATTTTCTGTTGTTTACCCCTTATTACGCGGTATGCGGTTCCCCGAGGTTCTTTCTGTGAGTTTCGCGTGCAAAATTCTCTGAATTTATTTGTTCGCGTTTCTTCTATTAATATCTTATATTCGCGGTAACTTTGATTGTATTCGATTCTCCGTTGTTCTCTTATATCTCCCGAAGCGCGTTGATAGCAGCGCTGTAGGTTACGCGTTTCTGCCCGCTTGATGGTTAGTTCCCGGGTCCACCAGGGTACGCTGTCTTTAAATGTTTTCTTTCGCGGCATGGAGTACAATGACGCGTCTACCACTGCGTCGTTTAAATTTTTCGCGAGTATTTCTGTTTCGTCTGCCTCTCGGCAGTTAAATAGCTCGTTTTCGAGCGCAGGGATACTTTCGCCAAATTTTTGTTTAAATCGCTCCCAATTTGCTTTTTATTACAGAACCGCGCAAATATAGTTAGCTGCTCGTTTGCTCTTGTTTTGGTTTCAACGTCCCATCTTATTAATTTATAGTCATGAAGCGTTTCCTCGTTTCACTTTAATTTCCAATCACAAATGATTTCTAACATCTCGTGCGAGGCTGCAGTAATATCAATAAAACTGCTGCCTCTATGCCCCTCAACCGTAGGTAAATCATTAGTGTTTATCACACTAAGATCCCATTCCGTTAAAAGATC
This sequence comes from Platerodrilus igneus, assembly GCA_036346225.1. Classification (NCBI taxonomy): domain Eukaryota; kingdom Metazoa; phylum Arthropoda; class Insecta; order Coleoptera; family Lycidae; genus Platerodrilus; species Platerodrilus igneus. Next base: position 2,508,648 of record JARFIW010001131.1, read on the forward strand.
AGCAACCTGTGAACCCCTATCGTCTTCTATAGAGCTACCCCATAGTGGCGACTTGGCATTAAAATCTCCCCCGATAATTAGATTTTTATTCCTACCGATTTTACGAAAAATTCCTTCAATTTTATTTATTAAGTCCTCCGTTTGGAAATTTTCCCGCCGGTGGAAGGTACGCCCTTATCACGTAGAACGTGTTTGTCTCTGTTTTTATTTCCGCGGTGGTTATAAACTTGTTGGACAAATTGTTTAATATTATCCCGGCGTACGTCCCAATATTTATTATTATACCGCTGCGCGGTCGTTCGGCCTTCGCGTTTAAGACGGTAACCCCCCTCCCAAAACCTGTTATTTTGTTGCTATACAGGTGCGGTTACTGTATAAAACCGATGTCGATATTTTCTTCGCATAATAACTTTATTAAGTTATTCGTTGCCCCTTTGCCTTTCTCGAGATTTAGTTGCGCAAATTTAATTTTCTTGCTTCTTTTAAATCTTTCTTTTTCTTCACGGTCCATAATCGATGTTCCGTATGATTGCGTTCTTCAGCCGTAGCATCGTGGGGCATCTACTCGACTTGGCGTAATGGCGGGTATCGACCTTTGCGCCACCGCCATTTCTGTCGTTTACCCTTGCGCAAACCATACAGCAGGGGACTGCCTTCCGGCAATTGTTGAATTCGTGCCCGACCTCGGCACAGTTATCGCACCACTGTACCTTCTCCCTGCACTCTATCGATCTATGACCGTACTCGTAGCACCGGTAACACTGGGTCATCGAGAAATGGTTTCGGGCCCATACTTTTTGCCACCTGAGGTTGATAGCGTCAGCTAATATGTGCCTTCGAAGTGTGGGGGTCACTTCGAAGACTACGTTGGCGAAGGGATCCCTAGGGCCCTTTCCGCCAAACCTGAACTTCTCTCTCAGGTGGTCTTCCAGCTTCAATTTGCCGAAGCGGGGTTTCTGGCTCACGATCAACCACACCAGTTCTTCTGCCTTCATCCCCGTTTCGACCCCCGAAAGAACGACCCGTGGACGCTTCTTCTCGATGGTCTTCGCTACTAATTCCTTGCAGTGCCCGTCGACCTTCGACTGCAGTTTCTTGGCGTCGTCACGACCCGCGCACTCAACTACTACACCACCCCTACGCGTCCTTCGAGCTCCGACTACAACAAACCCATCACGTGCTGGGTCCACCTTCTTCTTCAGAGTCGTCATAACGTCGCTCTTCTGGCCTGGTTTGGCGTCGACCCTAACGGCAAACGTAGGCTTCACACCTGCTGCGTAGGAAGTGCGAGGCACCGACACTCCCTGTCTCCGCAGATCCTTGAGTCCTGAAACAACAAAATTCGCCGCAGGACTTCCCCCGACAACATTAATTCCCCCAAAGTTGTCTAAATAAAGACGCAGCGCCTTAACCATACCGATTAGTTGGTTCGTCACGTCGCGGATATCATCCACGGCGTGCCAAAAAATCTTTCTATCTTCTACGACTATAGTGGCGGAGGTAGTCGGCACCTTCCCGTAGACGGCCGAGTGAGCCTTCCTCACCCTGAACTTCAAGAGTTGCAGCTCATCGAGGTCGCTAGCATCAACACTGCCGTTGCTGCTAGTCGACATCTTACGCTGGGACCTCGAAATCGAGGGCAATTCAGACGCCGCAACCACCACCCCTAACCTAACCTCCTTCAAGACGACCCTATGCTGTTTCCCCCAACACCGCCCTCAGTCTCCGACCTAGCTAACTCTGACCGATCGTCCTTCTTCTTCCTTGGCAACGGCTCCTCATCTCGGTGGATCACCATGATAACAAAGCTAATGACAAAAGAATAACGAACGGGAAACTCAACTCAAAAACAACGACCTGATCGTTACGACGCTAAAAGAACACAAACGTTGGTCCAGTAAAAACACTTTGATTAAAGATAAACCGTAAACAACCCTGTATTTATTATTTAAACTTCGAACCGTCAAATTAAATTTCAAATTTAGCAAAAATACAAGGAACACTAAACGTCAAAATAACGACTAGAATCAAATAACAACACTATTTATTTATTTTAAATTTTTAAACCCTCAAATCAAATTTAAATATGCTAATTACTTGAAAATATTATTTACAAAATACTGTACTTTAAATTTAACTATGGAAATAAACAAATAAAAACACGCGCTATTGGAATGCGATACCGGAAACGCACTTACCCCGAATTTACTCGAGCTTCAAATGTTACACCACTAATTATACTAAAACTCGCCCTTAAGAATGTTTAAGTAAGCTTAATTTAAAATATGGGATATTTATAATTAATTTATTTGGAAATTTATGGTTTTTGAGCTATTTATTTAATTTAAAAGGGCCTAGATTTGGTTTTTAGGTTATTTTATTATCCGCGCTCTATAAAATTTTTACACACTTTTAGATGGTTTTAGGCGGTCTTTTAGAGGATTTACGCGGTATTTGTTTTAAATTTATTAAAAAGCCTTTTAAATTATTTTGAAATTATTTTGGGGTGTTTGTTTATTAGTTTTTTACTTTATTAGCCCGAAACTTAATTTAGTTTATTTTTAAACGCGCCTGTTAATTTAAATTCAAAGAAAAACGCGATTTATTTATTAGTCAACGGATTAAATTATTATTTTTAAATTTATTTCACTGCCCTGTGTTTAAAAATTAATGCCGCACAACAATAAAATACAATAAAAAGCAAAGCTTAAAATATTATAAAAGTAATGAAAACCCCATATAAACACTTACTTGTAGCCTTGTGTCCGGGAGCTCCGTGAAACACGTTCGCTCACTTCAAACGCTAACTAGAAAATTCGCTTACAATACATTATAATTTGAATAAGGGCCGCTATACTTGCGGCCACGTCCCCAATGCTCCACCCGAAGGTACTACATTGGGTTTAAACGCGAAAAATATAACGTGCTTCTAATTTATTCTAACTTCATAATTAATCCACTCTAAATAAAAATCTAACAAACTGAAACAAAAACTAAAAGCAGGGTTTAATAATGGCATCCCTAGCGTTGACTTTGGAGTGTGCCCGATCAACAAGACACAAGCAAAAATGAGAGGGGGAGGGATCGGTAATACCGGATAGCAGACGCAGGCTCTGCTTACCAGTGCGACCTGAAGGGTCGACTTAAAACTATCCAAATCTAGCTAGCTAATTTAAAATGGATTCAAATTTCTAAGCATTTGTCAAATGTAGTAATAGTGAATCCAGCTATTTGGCCTGCTTTATAAATTTACAAATTCGTCATCCTGATCTAAGTATTTTATCCTAAATTTGTCCCTAACGTTCTCTGTCATTCCCTAACTGACATATTATATATACAATCTTTTTTTCTATTTATACTGCGACCAAAAATTGGCGACAGAACGTCAAACGAATTAAATCAAGCCACAAAACAATACAATGCAGGCAAAAATATAAGTGTAAAATAAATATAAATATATAAATAAACATATAATAAATATGTAAATAAATATCTGAATAAGCAAAAGCATGTTACAGTGCGTATATTAGCAAAAGCAAATACATTATCAGGTGCACTCGCATGAGCATTATATCGACTAGCGCCATTACACAAAAACGTGCTTGTTAGATTATTTCAAAATCTGTTTAAAATTACAAATCAATGCTCATGCGATTACAGCCGTCACAATTTTATTCTTACCTCCAATATAAATTTCTCCAGCATCCGAAGATCTGGTCGTCTACCTACATCTATTGGTTTTCTACTTTTATGGGGGAGTTGAATATGCACTGTTAAAGTCCTGGTGGATATGCACTAAACGTTCTGAGGGGGATCACAATCACCATCACTTCACTTTTAAGTCCTGGGGGGGAGGAGATGCGCGGTTTCAATCTATTTTATTATTTCTTTATTTATTACACTTATTTAAATTAATGAGGTTTCCTGATTTAGTTTGTTGTTATTTATTAGTTTCGTTTATTCCCGATTTTCCGCGCGTAGAAGGTGGGACAGTGATTGTTTTAGTGGTGTGTTCGTCGTGCATATTAGAGTTTTGGGTATACTTATTTAATTATTATTATTATTGATTTTCTTTCTTTTTTTTTATTTTTTTTTACAATACAGGATGACTTAGGCCTACTACCAACAAATTCTAATACTAGATCCCATTAAATTCGTCTTTGAATTTCTGTACAACTTTTTTGTTGACAAGCGGTGTAATGTATTTATTATCCGCGGGGTAGTCACTCTTTTAAGATACATATATCTTGTTTGGTATCAAATATTACATTTTTCTAGGGAGCCCAAATCTGTAAATAGATTTTAAATAGGACCATCCCTTACAAAGTTACGCCTTTTAAAGACCCAAACCTCTAATTTTTGCCCATCTATATTTAACTCCATCTTTAAAACCTTTTTTTCGCTACCCAAGACATACGCTTTAACCAACCATTTCTTGAGAAATCCAAAACCGCTATGTCCATCAAACACCACGTGGAGATAACACGTATACTCTGTCCACCAGAGTAGAAGTAGGAAGGATTTGGAAGAAGAGAAGATGGGAGAAAAACTTAAAAGTTATAGAATTTTAAAACTAATATATACAATAGATTTACAAAATCTATACAAGTATAAACAACTATCTTATATCTTTATACCTTCATGCGTCGGTTGAGATGCTTCCAGGGATGACGTATCGCTTGTCATCTTCGCTCGATAAACTAATTTTATTAATAAGCTGCGTGTACAAATCGTGTTTTTACTCCGGATACATACACTGGCAAGTACTCGATACCACCCAAATAAGAATTAGATGCTTGGTGACTGTTAACTTCCCTTTCCTCGTGTACGCCCAGACACACCGCTACCCCATGCGCACCCTTACCCATGCGCACTCCAGCCCATGCGCCTCCTCTCTGTGTGACTGCTATTTCGTGGTGACGTCATAGCCTTTTATAAATAAAGAGCACTGTAATACTATTCTAAAATTTTTATTCTGACATTATACATAACAAAATTTAAAAATATTTAATGTCAAGCATGGAGCCATTTAAACAAAATTAAAACAAAGTTATACACAGAAAACAGTCCTTTCTTTATGTTTGTTGGGATTGGTTTTAATTTTATTTAATTTTATTCGCAGCTTAAAATTTAAATCGACACCCAAGTCTTCTATCTTCTTTTCTAGCCAATAGTTTAATGCATGGAGACCGTTTTGGTTTTCGAATTGTAAAATGTACCAAAGTTTGTTTCTATATTAAAACTTTTGATTCCACTGACAACCCGATCAATTCTTTTGTGTAATTCTTGCAGCTTGTGACAATTTTTTAATTGCAGCTTTCTCACTTTATCCGGCATACGTATCTTGTTAGCACTCACTGTTGCGTAGTTGCATGTCCACCACTTTTGGGAATATGTAGTCGTTATAGGTTGTAAGACCCGCCGTTTTAAATGATTCAAAAGGTTCTTTACTAGGCAAATATACAATGTTTAGCGGAACCCTTTGCATGTGGTGTACGCCAAGGTTACGAAACCCCCATTCCTTAGTTCGTCTATGTTGTCTATCAGTTCGATAAATACGTTTTTCGAATAACCTTTTAAGAAGTATATGGATTTAGTACCATCCTTTTCGCCTACATAACTAAAAGAGTCTTTCTTACTAACCACAAATGCATAAAGCTTGTAGAACACGGATGTATCTAAGTCAGTCCATCGGCACATAAAATAATCTTTTAATTCTTTCTCATTTTCTCTAATAAGATGTTTTTTGTCTAACACATCTTTGCATTGTTCGCGTATTGTCGCAGTGTTTTCCATGTAGTCCAATTTTTGCCTTTTTGCATCCATTTCTTCTAATTCCAGCTGTCTTTTTCTTACGGCGTCGCCGTAGATCCCTGTAGTAAACGTAAGACTACGGATCCCAAGGTCCTGGGGTCGAATTCCGACACGGCCGACTGCTTTAAAAATGGCTGGTGAGGATTTTTCACAAAAATTACGCCCTCGTTCGGATGAGAGGTTAAATGGAGGTCCCGTGTGTGAGTGTTGTCACGCACGCTAAAGATCCCTACCTTGTCTAGAACGGCAAGGGTTCGGCAAAATTCTAAATTTCTAGGTAACAAAAAACTCGCCTCCTGGCCAATGTAGTACCTTCGGGTGGAGCATTGGAAATGTAAATGCAGTCTTTTTCTTCCACACTAATGATTCACCTACGTTTGAGGGGCATAGAGGCAGCAGTTTTATAGATATTACTGCAGTTTCGCACGAAATGTTAGAAGCGATTTGTAATTGGAAATTAAGGTAGGACGAGGAAACGCTTTCTGACCATAAATTAATAATATGGGACGTTGAAACCAAAACAAGCGCAAACGAGCAGCTAACTATATTTCCGCGGTTCTGTAATAAAAAAGCAAATTGGGAGCGATTTAAACAAAAATTTGGCGAAAGTATCCCTATGCTCGAAAATGAGCTATTTAACTGCCGAGAGGCAGACGAAGTAGAAACACTCGCAAAAAAATTAAACGACGCGGTGGTAGACGCGTCGTCGTATTCCATGCCGCAAAAGAGAACATTTAAAGCCAACGTACCCTGGTGGACCCGGGAACTAACCACCAAGCGGGCAGAAACGCGTAACCTAAGGCGCCGCTATCATCGCGCCTCGGGAGATATAAGAAAACAACGGAGAATAGAATATAATCAAAGTTACCGCGAATATAAAATATTAATAGAAGAAACGCGAACGAATAAATTTAAAGAATTCTGCACGCGAAACGCAGAGAAAGAACCCTGGGGAACCGCATACCGCGTAATTAGAGGAAAACAACAAAAAATCGCGCTCAGTAATATAAAGAAAACAAATGGCGAATACACGGAAGGTTTTAAATCCACAGCGGAATATTTACTAGAGAAATTTTTCCCATCGGATAATCTCAAGGGAGATGAAGGGTCGCACGATTTAGTACGTCAGGAAGCTGTAGAGACACAAGGAACAGGTGCCGATAAGGCAATCCTAGTTCACGAGGTCGTCAGGACTCTTAGGAGGATGAACCCTAAGAAAGCACCGGGGCATGATGGAATCACTTCAGACGCAGCTTTGGAGGCGTTCCTGTTAGCCCCGTGTGTCTTTGTCGGGTTGTTTAATCTTTGTTTAGAAAGGAGCGTTTTGCCGCGTTGCTGGAAAATCCAGAACGTGAAATTTATACCTAAACCTAAAAAGACGGATGCGTCAGACCCGGGCAGCTATCATCCAATTAGCTTGCTACCGGTGCTGGGGAAAGTTTTAGATCGCGTTATGACTACGCGTGTTGAGCACCTAGTGCGAGACAGCGGCGGTTTTAATAATCGACAGTTTGGTTTCGTGGAGGGCAAGTCGACTATTGACGCGTTAGAGTTCGTTGTCGGGGAAATTAAGCAGGCGAGAGATGCTAAAGAGTACTGTGTCGTTGTTGCTTTGGACATTTCAGGAGTATTTGATGCTGCCTGGTGGCCATTAATCGTTTGCGAGTTAGATCGTAGGGGTTGTCCGCGAAACTTGATGTCTTTGGTTAAGAGCTATTTCTCGGGGGATTGGCACAGGTTGAAATTCCGGGTGAAATTCTGTCGCATGAGGTGGAAAGGGAATGCCCGCAGGGATCATGTTCTGGTCCCACATTTTGGAAGTTGTTGTATGAGAGCATCTTTAGGGTCAAGTTGCCCGCAGGATGCTCAATCGTTGGGTTTGCGGATGACACGCTTTTAATTGTAAGATCGCGATTGTTAATGGATATGCGCACAAAACCGAACGAGGTGCTTAATAAATTACACGAATTGTCGCAGGAGGTAAAATTAAAATTTAACACGGCGAAGTCTGAGGCGCTTTATTTCGGCACGAAACCAGAACAGAGACCTCCAAGGCTATAGCTAGGAAGGGAGAAAATCCCGTTTAAAGATTGTATTACCTACCTCGGCGTCAAAATTGAAACGCGCACGTACAATACGTTAAAGGTAAGGGCGGCGAAATATCAAATAAAATGATGGCGGCGGCTAAAATAAAGTGGGGTTTCAGGGGCGAATCGCTGAGGACGGTATATGCCGGAGCCATTGAACCGGCAATGCAGTACGCAGCTTCTGTATGGGCAGAAGGTTGTAAAGCCAAGGAGGTGCGTCAATTGACGAGCGTACAACGCATAACCGCGGTAAAAGCGGCGAGGGCCTACAGGACCACCTCCACGGAGGCGGTCCTGGTGATCAGTAGGACTCTCCCTATCGAATATGTTAGGGAGATTAAAGATAAGCGTTGTATCTGAGTTGGGGCACCCGGCTGATATTAGAGGAATTGAGTTTGTCGTAGGTGATGAAGACGCGATGGGTATCAGAATTTATACGGACGGTTCACATATGGACGATGGGCAAGCAGGCGCGGCGTTTGTCGTGTATAAGCAGGAAAGGGAGGTGTTTCGGTTTCAAACCAAACTCGCGAACTGGAGCACAATTTTCCAGTGCGAATTGGTAGCCATACGAGAGGCTTCCGATTACGTAATAAACCATACGGGCAGAGACGAGTATTATATAATCAGCGATAGTAAATCGGCGCTGACGGCTTTAACATACATGAACACCTCGACACACCTCCAAACGGACGTCTGGAGGATAGCGCGTACGGCGCTCGAGTTTCGACGTTTAAAGTTCTGTTGGGTCAGGTCACACAATGGTAACGTAGGAAACGATAGGGCTGATGAATTAGCTAAAGAGGCCGCGACGGGAGACTTTCGAATATCACATTCGTCGATACCGAAGCCTTTGATTAAAAGAAAGCTACGTGAAGAGTCAATCCGACAATGGGAAGAGAAGCTAGAGCTAGAGAAGCTAGAGGCAAGATCGAGGTAAAACTCGATCATAAAATGGTTCAGTTGATAACAGGGTACGGCGCCCTGAAAGCGTATTTACATAGGTTCGGGTTAACCAACAACGACGGCTGTGAATGCGGTGAGGGCGCGGAAAGCGCAGAACACGTGCTCTTCGACTGCCCATTTGAAGCGGCAAATCGAGGGTTGGCTGATACGAAATTAGCTATCAAAGGTCTAGCATGGCCAAAGAGCCTAGAGGAAGTGGCTAACCAGAAGGCGTTTTAGACAACCTTTAGAGAGTTCGCAGAAAGGGTTGCGAGATTAGACGGTGATAATCGTGTGTAAGTCGGGAAGGCATGGTGGGAGGATTGAAAATTATAGATTTCGACTTGGCGTGATTTTGACATGGTAAGAGCATTATAACCAAAACCTGCAAAAAAAACAGGAAAAAACAAAAAAGAAAAAAAGAAAGAAAACCGATAATAATAATAATAATTAAATAAGTATACCCAAAACTCTAATATGCACGACGAACACACCACTAAAACAATCACTGTCCAACCTTCCACGCGCGGAAAATCGGGAATAAACAAAACTAATAAATAACAACAAACTAAATCAGGAAACCTCATTAATTTAAATAAGTGTAATAAATAAAGAAATTATAAAATAGAGTGAAACCGCGCATCCCTCTAGGACTTAAAAGTGAAGTGATAGTGATTGTGATCCCCCCAGAACGTTTAGTGCATATCCACCAGGACTTTAACAGTGCATATTCAACTCCCCCATAAAAGTAGAAAACCAATAGATGTAGGTAGACGACCAGATCTTCGGATGCTGGAGAAATTTATATTGGAGGTAAGAATAAAATTGTGGCGGCTGTACTCGCATGAGCATTGATTTGTAATTTTAAACAGATTTTGAAATAATCTAACAAGCACGTTTTTGTGTAATGGCGCTAGTCGATATAATGCTCATGCGAGTGCACCTGATAATGTATTTGCTTTTGCTAATATACGCACTGTAACATGCTTTTGCTTATTCAGATATTTATTTACATATTTATTATATGTTTATTTATATATTTATATTTATTTTTACACTTATATTTTTGCCTGCATTGTATTGTTTTGTGGCTTGATTTAATTCGTTTGACGTTCTGTCGCCAATTTTTGGTCGCAGTATAAATAGAAAAAAAGATTGTATATATAATATGTCAGTTAGGGAATGACAGAGAACGTTAGGGACAAATTTAGGATAAAATACTTAGATCAGGAGGACGAATTTGTAAATTTATAAAGCAGGCCAAATAGCTGGATTCACTATTACTACATTTGACAAATGCTTAGAAATTTGAATCCATTTTAAATTAGCTAGCTAGATTTGGATAGTTTTAAGTCGACCCTTCAGGTCGCACTGGTAAGCAGAGCCTGCGTCTGCTATCCGGTATTACCGATCCCTCCCCCTCTCATTTTTGCTTGTGTCTTGTTGATCGGGCACACTCCAAAGTCAACGCTAGGAATACCATTATTTAAACCCTGTTTTTAGTTTTTGTTTCTGTTTGTCAGATTTTTATTTAGTTTTTTATTTAGGGTGATTAATTATGAAGTTAGAATTAATAAGAAGCACGTTTATTTTCGCGTTTAAACCCAATGTAGTACCTCCGGGTGGAGCATTGGGGACTGGCCGCAAGTATAACGGCCCTAATTCAAATTATAATGTCTTTTTCTTCCACTTACAGCGTATGGCATGCATAATGGAGCAATTTCCTTTAGCGTAAACGGATAGAGTTTACAGCCAATATTTACCGTTGTCGTATAACCTCTGGGCGAATGTTAGGCGTATTTATCAACCCCAATTACAAAATAACTATTTCTTTTGGAATTGTAGAATATGGTGTTGCAGATTGTGTAAAATATGTACTACCTGCTTTAATGTAGCTCTTGTGTAAGATTTTTATTTTATCTTGGCTGTCTTTCTCCTGTATAATCTCCAAATAATTTACAGGTGAATAGTTAAAAGTAAAAGCCGAAAGCACAATCTTTATCAATTTTTTCCTTTCCTCTGGTTTTTCGGACAACTTAATTTGCAAGCCCGTTTAAGGAATTATACACCCGTGTCGCACTGACATAGTTTTTAATTGTGCAGTAGTATATTCTTGCCTCCAATCGCATAGTACTACGTTCTTTAGCCGAAATAGACGCGACTGTTTCCCTTAAACGTGCATCTGGACAACGTAAAAAATCTAGTATATGATTTCCAGGTTGTTTATTAACACACAAATTTGTTGTATATCTTAATTCTTACATTGGTTGTTAGCCATGTTAAACAATCGATTCCCACAGTTTTATCGTTCTCAACTATAATATTGCAGTTTTCTTCGTATTTGCCCTTGTAGCAAGTTATGGTTTGTAGTTAAATAATTACACATCTCCATCTTGCTAAATGTGCCAGCAAAATCTTAGGTTACATCCATGTTAAAAAGTAGTACTAATCTTTTTTGAGTCCGTCTAATAAATCACAATTTGACACGAGAGCACAAGAAGGTGGTAACCAACCTGGAGATTTAGTGTGGTTAAACAATCTACAAAGGAAGCGTGGATTGTCGCCAAAATTACAAAGATAATGAAAAGGCCCGAACAAAGTGTTAAAAAGAGTTAATGATGTAGTGTACCGGATCAGAAGATCTCCACGTGGTAAACCGAAAGTGGTACACTTTGACCATTTAACATCCTCCGCTGGCAACAATCAGGAAGACTCGAGTAATGAAAATGGTGTTCGAAGAGTTATTAATCGGGAGCCAAATGTAGATTTTGAGAGTTTCATAGCGGCATATGGTGGTTCCGCTAAGGCGAGATTTGGCGTTGTTGTTGAAAACAGCAAGATTTATTTAGAGCACTAGAAGGGTATTCCCCTGCACATTGCCGTAGCTCAAGATCTGCAAATGTCAAGAGGAATAACTGTTATTTTCAAGAAAATGTTTGAATGTATGGATAAATTGGTACAACAGCAACCAACTGTAGGAAAAGCCATTACCCAGTGTAGTACCTTCGGGTGGAGCATTGGGGACGTGGCCGCAAGCGTAGCGGCCCTTAATTAAATTATAATGTAGGAAAAGCCTCGATTCATCAGGATGGAAATAGCTATGTTTACTATCTGGTCACCAAAAATTCTTCATGGCAGAGACCTAGTTATGGACATCTATGGGTGGCTTTGCTGAGTCTTAAGACTCAGATGATGGAAAATAGAGTAACAAGACTAGCGGTGCCCAAGCTAGGCTGTGAACTGGATCGCTTAGATTGGAAAATAGTTCGAAATATGCTAGTAGTAATTTTTCAGGTAACCAACATCCAGGTTCTTGTTCCGGTTGTCTACCAAGACCAAGCAAAGAGTGTTGACTGTTATTTTCAACGACGTGGTAGCTGCATCAGAGGAGATAGCTGCCGATGCCGTTATCAGTCACCAAATTGGCGTCAAGATGTTTTTACAGTTACGGGACGTAACGGTTTTAAACAGGGAGCAGTGTTACGAACTATTAGGCAACCCGTCAAACACGCAAGTTACATAACCGAAGTGTATTCTACAGAAGTTTAGAACATTCTAGCAAACACTAGACTATGAACCATCTAGTTAATTTTAGGGTATATATAAGATTGGTGATGAATGTACATAAGTTAGTCTATACTAAAATGTCGTATATAAATCATATCGTGTATAGTTAGTTGGTCATTACGTTTTGAAGGTCTTATAGTAAATATAAATTTGTGTTATGGAACGCGAGTTATAGTAACCCCCATCTATTATATATATAATACTAATATTCGTATTAGGAAATATTAGGAAACATTAGTAAATGTTAAGACAGTGCAACAATGTCGTTGCAACATTTTATTACATATTATTATTATGATTTCAGTTCCACGAGTGGAAACGCTACAAAGTAGCCAAGGATAAGTGACACTGCAAAGTCAGGTCACAGACGGTCGACGGATGTCACGTACCGTGATTACGCAGAATAAGCCTGCAACATTGTATTTATGAATAGCTCTTAAGATAGCAACTAAGTATTACAAAGTGTAAGCGGACATTACGTCCGCAGGTTCCCACAGTATTGTGAGGGGGAGAAAGTTATATAAGGACCAGGAGCTCCACTCCTAGTCAGTTCATCAGACGTTCAGCTTTAACCTTGCAGTTCACTGGTAACTCACAGTACAATTAATTAATAACTTCGACTTAGAATAAATTAATTCAAATTGTAAATGTTCACATCTGTTTAAATCAAATAAATGTGTTAAAGTTCAAAAAAGTCTTTTTAAAAAGGATCGCTCGAAGCCACGAACTCTAACTGGCGCAGTCGTAACGGATGTCAAAAGGGCACTAGCGAATCCAACTTCGAGGAACTGGTGGTCCGGGAATTTCAATTCCGATTTTGGCAGAACAAAAACAGAAACTGGAGAAAAAACACGCATCGTTCAGATCCAGCCGTTGAAGGAGAAACAAGAATAGTTCAAATTCAACAAAAGAAAAATTGGAGGCGATACAAGAATAGATCAAATCCAAGAATCCAAAAAGAAAAAACAGAAACAAAGAAAACAAATCAATGAAAGCAACCAAGCAACTAGTGTAAGTTCATTTTCCTAAACCAATTAAAAAATTATTTTATTATTAACAAAGACAATTGATATTTGCTAGTTTATGATTTATGATTTATTTATGTATATGTTAACTATTGTTACAAATATTTTATGCCAATTGTTGAAAATAATCGACTTAGCAATTGCTAGAGATTATCTTCAAGCTTTTATTGAAATTTTATTATTATTTTACTTGTATATATGAGAAATTTATGAAAACTTGAGACAACAAAAAATTCTGAGACAAAGAACTGAGAAAAATTATTCTGTAACCAGTGGCGTAACTACACCCCTGCCAGCCCCCGCTATGCGGGGGGGCCCCAAGTGCAAAAAGGCCCAAACGATAATAAACTCAACTTATTCATCTTCAACGTATTTGGCAGGTAAGAAACGGTCAAGAAAATATTGCAGATAATTCAGAAACCGCAGGTTAACGAACGTTTTCTTGATGTTACTACTAGGAACTGCTGAAATACAAGAAATAATAATTAAGATAAATACTGAACACCACCTGCAGCCTGCATCCTTTCTTCTTTCTATCCGTTCTGTCCTATTTTGTAAGGGTTAATAAACAGATGAAAGAGACTGTAAACTTTAATAACAAAGATGTCTATATTATTCTTAAGTGATAAGTTGTATAAAGTGGTAAAGCATTATTAAACGACGTATAGTAGTGTTAGTTTGGTTTGTGGGATTTTAAATAGGAATAAAAGGGCTATTGTCTGTACAGTACAGATTCACAGGATGGCAGGTAGCTTAGTAACCTTCGCTTTCTAGAAATATAATACTAGAAAGAAATTCATTTTGTGGTTTCTAGTCAGCTGGTTGCAACGTATTTGCATTAGCTGCATTATATATAACGGAAAGGAAGTAAAAAGCATTCCAGTACGTTTTACTCAATAGTGTTGTGTTCGTATTACAGGAGGTCTTTCATATTTAAACGTAAGTATTTATATCTATTTTTATTAAACTACTATTGATTTGATCATAGTTGAAGTCGCGCTGAGAAATACATATAAATAAATCTTTAAGCATTCAATAAAAATCATTTATATTTTGTTAATTAAAGCATTTAAAGCAAAGTATGTATGTGTTATTTGTAATTTCAAAAGGCTTTTAAATAATTATTACTTATCTAATTACATTATAATTAATTTCATTCAAAATTGCAGGAAATAATATACAATGAGCACTACAAGCGGCGCTGCAAAAAACGAAAAAGGAAACTATTGGAAGAATCAAAGAGCAAGATTCCAAAATAAGTTCCTTTTTACTTCTAAAGAGTCCGAAAAACAAGAACAATCTATGAAAGAAATTGGGCTTTCGACAGTAGCATCTACTAGTTCCGCTACAGACGAACAGCAGTCGTCAACAATTTTAAAACTCTCACCCAGGGCGCAAGTACATCACATAATGACGGCCGCGATAGAAATTTGGAACTAGATACCACTACAATTACAGAGGTAAATGTGAGTAGTACTTTTCACTTAATGAACTATCTATGGATCTGACGAAAGAATATCCAACCGATTTTGCACATTTTTAAAAATCAATGTTTTACAACATGACAATTTAAGAAAAGAAATAATTAATTACGGATTGTGTAGACCAGATGGTGCGTTTCCTAAAGATAATAAAATAGAAGTTTTTCAGTTCACTATTATTACTTAATAACTGCAAGCGAAAATAAAAGCAATACGTTAAACTTACCACACAATTCAAATGGGTGGTTGTGTTATTCTAAATTAAAAATTGTGTTTATTGTCAACCATGTTGGCTGTTTGCTTCAGTAAGGTCAAGTTGGACGACCGGAATTAATGATTGGCAGGGTTTATCAAAAAATTAAAGAGCATTTGCTTGCTCAATCTCATTTAACTTGTTGTTTTATTTACGATATGTGGAAAAAAATTATACCATAGATAAGAAAGATACTCTACTATTAAAACAAGAAACTGAATTTTGGAAAAATGTTTTACACAGACTTTTCAATGTTACTTTAACACTATCCCAGCGCATGCTGTCATTTCGAGGACATAGAGAAAGTTTTTCTGATTCAAAGACAGTTACAACGGTAATTTCTTAAGTTTAGTTCATTTAATTAGTAACTATGATCCTATATTACAAAAAGTGCTTGAACGACCCAAAGGTTCAATTAAATATCTTCCCAAAAATTCAAAACGATATTATTAATACTTTAAGCGCACACTTAAAAATATTTTATTAAATAAAATTAGATCCGCTCCTTTTTCTCAATCATAATAGACACTACACAGGATATAACTAAGATTGATCAATTAAGTAAAATTGTAAGATATATTGATTTTAAAAAGACAGCTTGGGAGAGGTAACCAAAATAGATATTTGTGAAACTTTTGTGGGTTTTACAAAAGTAGAGTCCCAATCTGCTGAAGGACTATGTAATACTATATTAAGCAATTTAACCAACATGCAATTAGATATAAATAAATGTAGAGGGCAGGGCTACGATGGAGCTAACGTTATGAGCGGTACGTATTCTGGCGTGCAAAGAGAATTTTAAACATAGAGCCTGCAGCCTTATATATGCACTGTAGTGCCCATAACTTAAATCTAGTCATAAATGATGCCGTTAAAGGTATAAAAGTAATAGAATCGTTTTTCTACTTTTAGAAAACATATATACATTTTTGCTAATAGTATAGTAAGATGGAATTGGCTTTCTGTTTTTAAAGAAAATTTCACACAATTGAAACGCTTAAATCCGACACGTTGGGCGGATCGAGTAAAATCTTTAGCTGCCATAAGAATTCGGTATAAAGATATAGTAATGTCTCTTAATAAAATTATTATGATATCAAAAAACAGATGAACGAAATGACGCAAAGCAAATATTAACTAGCATGGATAATTTTAATTTTATTTTTAAGTGTTTTTAAGTCAAATTCTAGAAGAGCTTAACAAGCTCTCACAAACTGCTCAGAGTGAAAAGGCGAATATTAATCAGATAACTCTCTTATTTCAAAAACTTTAAAATTTTTCAAGGAAACAAGAAATAACTATTCCAACATCAAGGAGGAAGCAGCGAAAGTTGCAGGGCAATGGAATATTAAACCGGAATTTATAAAAAAGGCAACCAAAAATAAAAAGCATAATGATGAATTATCCAAAGATTATTGTTTAATGATGAAGAATACAAGATTAAAATAAATTTATATTATCGCGTATTAGATATTATGAGTTCACAGTTATCAAATCGTTTTAAATGGCTTTTTCATGTAAACGAAAAGTTTAATTTCTTAGAACCTAATGTATTTTTGAATTTAACTGCAGACGATATTTTATCTAAGGCAAAACAATTGCAAAAATTTTACTACAAAGATTTAAATGATGCTATAGGTATAGAACTTACTACACTCAAAATAATAGACTTATTTGTGATGAATTAAAAATGTTAACGGTATCTTACAATTTTAGAATATCTAGTACTTTCCAAGTCTACAGGTTCTATGTTTTCCAAACATAATAACAGCGTTAATGTTGTACTTGACTTTACCTGTTCAGCACAGCAAGTGCGGTGATATCTTTCTCAAAATTAAAAATTACCTTAGGAATTGTACTTCACATGATAGATTAGATGATTTTAATCTTCTTGGCAGTAGAACATGACACTGCCAAAAATATGAATATAGAGGATACAATAAACGCGTTTGCAGCAAAACATGCAAGAAAAACAAAATTTTGAATTTGATTTGGAATGTCTGCTAGCTCATAGGTTTTTTTACTGTATCAAATTTTTAGGTGTAAATAATTTTGTGCGGCGTATAAATATGTAGATTTAATATTAATTAACTTATAAGTTTGAATTTATGTAATTTGGTTTTATAATTAATAAAGCACTTGATTAATATAGTATATGTATTTAATTCTATACTGCTTCCTTCTCTACATGTACTATAATTTAAAAATATGGCTAAATATAAGCCAGTAAAAGTAATACATTTTAAAGAGAGCCCACTTTAAAATTTTTGCGGGGGGGCCCAAAAATCGTAGTTACGCCACTGTCTGTAACAAAAACTAGAGACAATTATTAAAAATGTGCAAAGCGCAAGAGACTAGATCACGTTTTAACTAACGTAAGAAAAAATTCTCAAAAACAAAATCAAACCTCTTAAGATTGCGGAATTAAATCTTAACTGGCGCGAAAAATTTTTTAAAAAAAAACTTCTAACTCGACAACCTTAACTGACACAAAAATTTTTGTAGAATTTCTAATCTAACTGGCGCAACAAATTTTAGAATTTCTAATTCAATCTTAACTGACTCACAAAATTAATTTAAATACACCAAGAAAAAAAAAACGCGAAAGCAAAACGAGCAATTAAAAAATCAAAACCTTATAACACCACGATTCAAACGCAAATACAGTATTGCCCGAAATAAACAGTACTGAAATTGTAATTGTTTTGTATATTTAAAAAATACATATTATTGACACTTTATTATATGTTCTAAATGTGCACCTCCTCGTTCGAGACAGACTTCATAACGATGTTCTAAGTTTCTGGTCATGTTATTGAATAAGGGTTGTCTCAGGGCTGCGAAGAAGACTCTAACGGCATCCTTTAATTCATCGATGGTTTGTGGTGCCCGTTTGAAAACGGCATTTTTAGCCATGCCCCAAATGTATGCGTCTGGAGGTGTGAGGTCTGGAGAATGTGAAGGATAAGGGAAGTCAGTAAATCGTGATATGAATTTGCTTGGAAAATGTTCTTGAAGAAATTGACGAATTGCGGCAGCAGTATGGCAAGTTGCCCGTCCTGCTGAAAAATTGGTTTCGAAATGCCAAGTTACGTGCACGACAGAATTGACGTAGATCAGGGATAAATCGTGTTAAAATTTGTCTGTACCTCTGTTGATTAAGTGTGACTTGCCTACCATTCCTTCGATAAAGTACGGACCAATGATTCCGTGTCCGGAAACAGCACACCAGACACTCACTTTTCACTATGTAAAGGAACCTCTTGAACCTCATCGGGTCTGGCAAAGCCCAGAAATCGATTTGTGCGACGATTCACATAGCCTGACAAGTGAAAATGTGCTTCGTCTGAAAACCAAACATTTTCAAAAATTCAGGATTTTCATACTGTAACGCGAGAATTCTGGCGCAATATTCCACTCTACTGCGATAATCCCGAGGATGTAGTTGTTGATGTACCTGAATCACATACGAAAATGTACCCAGCTCCTTCAGGATTCTTTGAAAGGAAGTTCTTTTAAATCAAGTTGTAACGCTGTCCTTGCCTGGCTGACTTTCGGATTTTCTAAGATTTGCTCAAAAACACGTTCATGGTTATTGTTGTTGTTAACTGTCCTGGGACGCCCTGAGTTTCCTTTTCGTTGGCACAATACACTACCTGTATTTCTAAACTTTTCAATAACCTTCAAAATTACAGCATTACTTGGAGAACGTTTATTAAACCTTTGTGTGAATTGATCAGACACGTATAGCAAACTTGCACCATTACGTCGGCCGATTCCGTATGAACGAAAATAATGCTCTACCAGAAACACTTTCTCCTCTGTACTTAACACCATTTTTAACCATTAGGCCCTACTAATTACTTGTTTGAGGTTTACTTGACAGGTCTATACTAGCTAACTTGAGTGTGACAGCGCACGCATAAAAACACCGCCAACTTAGTTTCAGTACTGTTTATTTCGGGCAATACTGTACCATCCATAAATAGACAAATCGCATTCTATTATTAAAACCACATCTTAATACGAGAATTAACAAAGCGCGAATTCAAATTGAACGTAATATCTCATCATACTTCATCAAAGTGAATAGAAACTAACCTTGAATGAACACGCATAAAAATCTAATAATAAATCACAGTACAAAAGATATTTAAATACATCGCGAAACCTTTCAGCATTGTTAAATTAAAAACAACATAAAATTACGATCAGAAACTTTATTTAATTATCAATCTAAAACCAACTCAAGAAGAGAATAAATAATTACGGTACTAAAACTTAAATTACAACCGAATTCAAACGTGAAAATTTTACTGCAATAAATTAAAGACGCATAAAAATTCATCATATAAAAACACTGCGAGTAATAATTTACACCCACGCAAAAATTAAATATAACTTATAATAGAGACGCAAATGCAACTAAGTGACTAACAACATCCTGTAACAGCAGATAACAACATTGTAAGCATTACAGACACCTTACAATCGCATAAACCAACGAGAGAATTAATACGCACCTAAATAAAATCGACATAATTAAAAATTAAAGAAGTAATAACTGATTCAAATAACGCAAAACATTCACACCCGATAAATTACCACAAAAATAACCCAGCCCATCGAAACTTCGGAAATTAAAATTAAAAATCGGCAATTTAAAAGTAAACTCAACCAAACTAATACCAAGCGTAAAACTCATCAAATAACACCAAAAAATTACGAAATAAATCCAAAGTTTTTCAAAAAAAAAAAAATAATTTTTTTTTTACTTTTTTAAAATTACCCAAATATTACCCCAGCCAAGATGACTAATGAAATGAAGCTGTACCTCGAAATGATCCCCAGCTTTAATGGAAATGATACCTGCTTACTCAACAATTATATTTCGGCTTCCGAAATATTCTTAAAGACCTTTTATAAGCCAGGCGATAATGACAGAAACACTCTGCTTATCCGCCTCATAACCAGTAAACTAACTGGAAGGGCACTAACGTTAATAGCCAGTCGAGAAGACGTGGACGAGTGGGAAAGCTTTAAACGGATATTAATTTCATATTTGGGCGATCAACGGAACTTAAAATGTTTAATAAGAGACTTAACCGGACTGAGAATGGAACACAACCAGTCACCCTATCAATTTGGAATGAGATGCCAAGATGTAAGAAGTTTAATCTTGACAAAACTCAAAATCGAAGAGACCGACCCAAACGTAAGATTAATAAAAACTAAAATGTACGACGAGATGGCATTAGATACCTATCTAAATGCACTACCCGAGAGACTTTCAGATAAAATTAGATTTCAACATCCCCAAAATTTAGAACAAGCAATGAATATGATAATTGAAGAAGAGAATGTAATGTACTACAGAAACCGACTATATAACCCCAACGCGAATAAAAGCTATACGCCAATGAAAACTATTCAACCCGCAAGACAAATAAATCCACAACCAAAATTTAACTCATTCAATGCACAAACAATCCAAACGCGAACAAATAATCCACATTTTAATAATTCAAACTTTAACAACCAATACAAACAATTTATAAAACCAACATTTTATCCGAACTTTACAAAACCCGCATTTCAACCAACATTTAACTCGAACTTTTCAAAACCCGCATTTCAACCGAGATTTAACCAAAATATAAATCAACAAAGACCAACAATTAACGCGAATCCTAACAGAAACTCACCGATGATAAACAATAATAATCCCAATAACTATTACAAACCTACACCAATGGATACCTCATCTGGTAACACCAGACCTAACACAAAAATAACGCACATAAGACCAAATCCTAATCAAAAACGCACTTTCACTTCAGAAGAGCTATTTCATCAGGAAGTAGAAGAGTATGAAGACGAACAGAATAATAATAATCAACCGTGTACGAATAATGAACAGAATCAATCAAACCATTATGAACGCGAAGAATCACAAGAAAATTACGAGGAAGACGACGAAGAGAACACATGTTCAAATTTTCAAATGGACCATTTTATAAACGACCTAACGTAATAAATCTAAATAATATGAATCACCTTGTATTACCCTATATCGAAATACCCCACGCTGAATTTAAATTACTAATCGATACCGGATCTTCTAAAACATTAATAAGCCCGCGAACAGTAAAAAAACATTATCTAGACTATGTAGAGAGAGAACCCTTTAAAATTAAAACCGCCCATCAAACAACCATACACCAATTCGTAGCAAACATACCTTTACCAAAAACCTTTAACGTAAAGATGAAACATAAATTTTGCATATTTGAATTCAATGACAAATATGACGGACTATTAGGAATGGACCTTCTAAGAAAATTAGGAGCCAACATAGATATCAAAAACCGATTATTAAGAACCAAGTATGGACGAATCCCCATTAAATTTCAAAATACCCAAATAGACGAAAATATACATTAGAACCCCGAACGGAAAAAAATAAGAATCCCGTAGATTCAAATAAAAACTTAGGAATAATAAACCACATAACTTTTCAACAAGGAGTAGAAACCCCAACCGCATTAGTAAAAATCAAAAATAATTACGCCACAACAACAATAATAAACTCAAATGATTACCCCGTAGAAATATCTTTAACAAACCCGATAAACGTAGAAGAATTAAACTTTGACGAAATGGAGATAGATGAATCCCCAAACGAAAATTATAACCCCGTAGAAAATGACGAAATGTTAAAACAAAATTTAAATAATATACGATTTAACCGCGACATAAATCACGAAGAACAAAAAGCAATACAAAAATTATGTTATGAATACCGCGATATATTCCATTGCGAAGGAATACCCCTAACGTTTACAAACACAGTTAAACACAACATTGAGCTAACGGATAACAAACCCCTATTCACCAAAGCATACAGATTACCCCAGGCAAGTCAGGAAGAAGCTGACAGACAAGTAACCGATCTATTAGATCAAGATATTATACAACACTCCAATTCACCATGGAGCAGCCCCGTACTAACAGTACCAAAGAAATTAGACGCATCAGGAAAACGAAAATACCGAATGGTAATAGATTACCGCAAACTAAATGAAAAAACGGTGGACGATAAATACCCGTTACCGAATATCACAGAAATATTAGACAAGTTAGGCAAATGCCAATATTTTTCGACGCTAGACTTAGCATCAGGATACCATCAAGTAGAAATGGAAGAAGGAGATACACAGAAAACAGCCTTTAGCACACCTAGAGGACACTACGAGTATAAACGGATGCCATTTGGACTGAAGAACGCACCCGCAACTTTTCAACGAGTAATGGATAACATACTACGAGGGATACACAACGAAAAATGCCTCGTGTACCTAGACGATATAATAGTGTATTCAACATCATTAGTGGAGCACATAGAAAGATTAAGCGAAGTGTTCGAAAGATTAAGAACCGCAAAATTTAAAGTACAACTAGACAAAAGTGAATTTCTACAGAAAGAAGTAACCTTTTTAGGACACGTAATAACACCGCAAGGAGTGATGCCAAACCCCGACAAAACAAACGCTGTATTAAATTACCCTATACCCAAAACGAATAAAGAAATTAAAGGATTTTTAGGCCTTAGCGGATATTACCGAAAATTTATAAAAGGTTATGCTCAAATAACAAAGCCCCTAACCAATTGTTTAAAGAAAGGAAACAAAATTGTACATACCCCAGAATTCATAAAAGCAGTAGATAAAATTAAAAGCATTTTAACAAATCACCACGTATTAGAATACCCAGACTTTTCGAAACCATTCATTTTAACAACAGACGCATCAAATGTAGCCTTAGGCGCAGTATTAAGCCAAGGAACAGTAGGTAACGACAAACCTATCAGTTACGCATCAAGAACCCTCAATGAAACAGAGCAACGATACAGTACGATAGAGAAAGAATCACAGATAATTAAAATATTAAAGGAATACACCCCCGAGAAAAAACGATTTTACTTTTATTTTAACACGGAAAACTTGTACAAACGATTTTCAGAAATATATGTAAAACTATTTAACAATTCTGGCCCCGAACTTATAAGATGCACGAGAAAATTAATAACATTAGACGACCCTGACGAAATAAATGACGTAATAAGAAACCAACACGAAGGAAAGACCAACCATCGAGGAATAAACGAGACCCTAAAACAAATTATGAGACGCTACTATTTCAAGGACATGAAAGAAATAACTACAGACTTTATCAACCAGTGCGAATTATGTGATAAAGCCAAATACGACAGAAAACCCCCAAAGATACCCTTAATGTTAACTAAAACACCAGACAAACCTTTCCAGAAATTACATGCGGATACTCTAGTAGTAGAAGCACAAAGTTACCTAACAATCGTGGACGCATTTACGAAAATAGGACAAGCAATACCAATCACTTCTAAAAATAGTATAGACGTAACCCAAGGATTTCTACACTATTTTACATTTTACGGAACACCCGAAGCAATAACATTAGATAACGGAAGCGAATTCAAAAACGAAACGATTCAAAACACTTTAGAATTACACAAAATAAAAATACACTTTATAACGGAAAACCACCCTGAATCAAACGGACTAATTGAGAGACTACATTCAACCCTATTAGAACAGATCAGATTATTAAGAATAAATTACAAGAAGGAACACATAAGCAACTTAATATCATACGCATTAATCGCGTATAATAACACGATTCATTCAACTACAAATTTTACACCCTTAGAACTAACCTTAGGACATTCAGATTCACGCAACCCCTACGATATACATTATAACAAAGAAATCTATCAGCAATACGCTAAAGACCACAAGGAGAAACTAAAAATAACCTACGACACAGTAAAGGACAAATTAGATAACGATAAAGAGCGAATTACCGCGACCCGTAATAAAAACTCAGATATAAACAAATTTTCCATAGGACAAACCGTATTCGAGAAAAATTACCAAAGTAAAAGACACAAAACGGCACCGAGAAATTTAGGACCCTTTAAAATCAAACGAATATCAGACAAAAATGTAGCCGCAATACAAGACGGCAAGATAACAAAATATGTTCACCTCAAAAATTTAAGACACCCTGTACTTTCAGATGGACAATCGTCACCCTTACCGTCAACCTCCACCCAGGTAGAACGGACACAGAAATTATAATTGAAGACATAAAGAACAACCCCGGTATACTACCAATAAAATTAGGCAGTATGCAAAACACTATAGATTATTGGACCTTTGCACAAAAATTCGATTTAACCGAGCTAAAACAAGAATTTCAAATAATCAAAAATAATTATTTTCGACTAAAACAATCAATGGACACAACAAAATTCGGAAAAGAATACGCAATAGAAATGATGAACTACGACAGTATAACAGAAAGCATTTTAAAAAATATCGAAGACAAATTTAATCGACTAATACCTACAGAACAAATGACGAGAAGAAAACGAGGACTAATCAACGGATTAGGAAACGTAATTAAAGCAATTACCGGAAATTTAGATAACCAAGACGCAGAACGCTATGATAACGCGATACAACAATTAATAGAAAATCAAAACGACATTAAAACTATAATCAGTAATCAAATATCGTTAACACAGTCAACGATCATCAAATTTAATGAAACCCTTAGAAAATTAGTTAGAAATCAAGATAGTATAGCCAACCGAATAGAAACCTTAGAAAATAACATGCGAACTACCATGTTAGGCATGCGAGATTTAATCAGATTCAATACGATATATAACCAGATAATATCAACCCTAACTTTAATTCAACAAATCCTAGCAACATTAGAAAACGCAGTAACCTTTGCAAAATTAAATACCCTACATTCAAGTATAATAGAACCAATAGATTTATTAAAAGAATTATTGAGAATAAAATCTTTTATAACTAACAGTAAATTACCTTTCGATGTATTAGAATCAAACATTTTAATATTTGAAAAAATAGCCATAGTTAAAGGCTATGTAAAAAACAACGATATAACATTTTTAATAGAAATACCAATAGTAGAGACTAACAGTTACAATTATTATCACTTATTTGCTTTTCCAATGAAAATGACTAGCACATACCAAGTTATTATTCCAAAAACCAAATTCCTATCCTTAAATGAACAAAGATATGGTTATACGAACGACAAATGTAATGAAGTCACACCCAATCAATACTTATGCCAATCATTAACGACCACAACAATTCAAGAAGACAGCCCTTGCGAAGTACAACTACTAAAATTTACCAATCACTATGAAAATTGTGAAGCCAAACCTGTATCAATCAACAACATGAAAATTCAGAAAGTAACGGAAAATAAATGGATAGCCATTTTTCCCATCGAAGTAATCGCAACAATGTATTGTAATCAAGACGAAAGTAATTTAGCATTAACCGGAAGTAAATTAATCACCCTTAAGGAAAATTGTTATTTAAAATTAAAAAATAAAATAATTAGAGTTTACCAAGATCCAGTACAAAGCAAGAAGTTAGCAAATCTACCCGATCTGCAAATCAAGATTACCCAAGAAGAAGATGAAGCAACCCTTCAAAAACCAATGCAATTGGAACACCTGGAATTAGACAACTTAAACCACGCCATGAAACTCATGGAAGAATATAAAGAAAAACTAAACGAGATCAAGACGCCCAAAGTGCACTATGATAATATTAGTGTATGGACAATTATATTGATTTTATTGACTATTTTATTGATCATTTATGTAACGTACAAAATATGTATTAGATTTAAGAATAATAAAGAAAACAGTTTTAGATTTAAGAAACCCAAACAAACAAATGTACCCCTAGAAAATATGAATTTTAAATGAGATTAAACGAAAATGATTTAATTAAAAATCAAGAAAAAGGTTAAAACCCTTAATTTTTAATGTACGTTGGGAGGAGTTATAGTAACCCCCATCTATTATATATATAATACTAATATTCGTATTAGGAAATATTAGGAAACATTAGTAAATGTTAAGACAGTGCAACAATGTCGTTGCAACATTTTATTACATATTATTATTATGATTTCAGTTCCCACGAGTGGAAACGCTACAAAGTAGCCCAAGGATAAGTGACACTGCAAAAGTCAGGTCACAGACGGTCGACGGATGTCACGTACCGTGATTACGCAGAATAAGCCTGCAACATTGTATTTATGAATAGCTCTTAAGATAGCAACTAAGTATTACAAAGTGTAAGCGGACATTACGTCCGCAGGTTCCCACAGTATTGTGAGGGGGAGAAAGTTATATAAGGACCAGGAGCTCCACTCCTAGTCAGTTCATCAGACGTTCAGCTTTAACCTTGCAGTTCACTGGTAACTCACAGTACAATTAATTAATAACTTCGACTTAGAATAAATTAATTCAAATTGTAAATGTTCACATCTGTTTAAATCAAATAAATGTGTTAAAGTTCAAAGAAGTCTTTTTAAAAAGGACCGCTCGAAGCCACGAACTTTAACTCGCGTTAATAGTAGCCCGCTATAATATCAATGTGAAAAGAATGCGCGGGGACAACGAGTCCTAGAATTAGAAAGGGAAGCAGAACACGACGCCTTAGGATTTTTGGATACGATAAAAAAACATGGCGCAAAAATCCTAAGTCGTCTTCTAGAAAAGTTTGAGGTTATACAGCAAAAGAAAAAGTGTTTAGTTACGGGAAAAAATATAATTTTAAGTAAGTTAGAAATGATTGGCAATTTTAAACTGTAAGTGTAAATATTTATGTAATGTTACTTTTCCTTCATTTCTTTATAAGTGGGAATCATGTAAACATGTTGGAGTTCATTAACATCCATCAGGTTACTAATATATATATATATATATGTAGAGCCAGGTAGATAAGAAAAAGATAGAAGAGTATAGGAAAACCTAGAGCAAGCTATATTAATCAAATTATTAGAAATTTAGGTTGTGAAGGGTATGTAGAACTTTATAGATTAGCACAGAATAGAAAAGAAGTTAGACCTGCGTCTAACCAACCTTAAGTAAGGTCGAAAACAAAATGATGATGTCTGTTCCTAGTAAATTATTTTAAGTGTATGTAGTAAATAGTTATTTTTGATTGTAAATATTAATTGTTCTAAAAAAAAGTAAAGTTTATTTTAAATTTGAGATGCCCGTATATTTATAAGAAGAAGGTTAAAGCAACTTAGATGATCTATAGTATATTTATTCTAAAGTCCATTTATAAATAATATCTTTTATAAATTGCAATAAAAGAAATTGATACATAGCGAAAATACATTATGTTCTTCTTTTGTTGGTTTCTTCTTTCATTTGCTTTCTTTGTACATTACACAGAAAATTCTATATTGACAATGACTGTAGAACCATTGTTGATTATGAAGACATTTTTGTTTGGACCAATACTATCGTTTAACTTCTTAATTCTATGGGCTTGCAGATGTTAAAAGTACCGTCGTTGTAAAGTACACATAAATTCACCTGTTTATATCATTGCTCAATCACCAAATTTTGCTTTTATTGAGTCTATTTTTAAAACCTTATGCCTCTGGTTCACAGTCAGGTTTATGCAATGTGTAAATGGCTTGCGATAGGTACTTTTGTTAAAATGATTAAAACCCATGTTTATGCTTATGAGGCTTGTATTCTTTTTGATGGAAACAACTAATATCATAATGAAGAACTATAAAATCTTTATATATATATATATATATATATATATATATATATATATATATATAATAACAAATTTTGCCTGTTCATGAACTGCGAAGAACACAAGTGTCATCAACTTTTAAAATATCTAATGACACTTTGATAATCGATCTAAATCTAGCATTCGTTGATTACTCTTAAAATTTTCAACTTAAGCCTGCACTGCTTGGAGTCCGAAGCAACGCAGATACTATTGTTTACTTAGCGGTTAGCAAAATTATGCATCACCAGTAGTTTTACTCACTTTGACTTCAATGTAACGTAGTTTTAAGTAGGTTGACATACTTTGAGACCAAAATAACGCACTTTTTTAATCGATTGATCTACAAACCAACGCACCACGTCATTTTTGGTCGATTGACCTACATTGAGTCTAAAGTCGCATAGTTTTACTACTGCGAAACAATTAATTGACTATAAATGCGACCACTAAAACATTTTCATGACTAAAATTAATGACTAGATACTAAACTTTAAATAATAATCAATTTAAAGCAAAGGGTTAAGCTGTAAAGCGTAATGAAGTTCGAGCTTGGCTGTCAACTAAAAACCTATATTGTGTTGTTTGGGGGGAGAATATTGAATTAAGTTCAGAATTTCTGAATTCTGTAATTCAAAGATTTTATTTTATTTAGTTGTTAATTGAAATTGCACACATCGTTAACCTACTAACACGGCAATAATTTCGATTTTAATTTTCGTAGAATTCGTACATTTTTAATATACATAAACTCGAACAAATTGCCCATTTTAGACAACCTCCTTTTTTTAAAACAACTGCAAGCACCTGTTTCGGCTATGAATAATTAAGTTCTAAAAAATTCCATCGACTCATAATACAAATAAATAACAGCTATTTTGCTTAAATCATTATTTTTCATCTCAATATATGTAATTGCTAAACTTCTTGTTATTATATTCTATTATAAACATTCCGATATTCAAAGTAATTTTCTAGATTGTCAGGATAAAGGAGGTGATTGGCTGTATGTATTGATTAGTCGATACACATATGAGAATGTGTTTATATTGAGCAAAAGCATCATGAAATCACGTATACAAATCAAATCACAATGGGTAATGGATTCTAATAAAATTCGATATGATACTTTTATATCATAGCATTACTCATATAAACGGTATTCTCTATTACTTGCACAGAGTTTAATTATAACTAATATAGATTATTCGAAATATTCTGTTTCTCTTTATACATTCACTTGAAGCGTACAACATAAATCTCCGCCTTAATGCGTTGCAATCCTCTGGTGTTTTCTGTGTTCCTGATACGAAATTCCACGTTTGTGTTTTGTATTTGTTAGTAAGTCGTGCACTCTAGTATTGGATAGTAATATCTAAAATGCTGCACTATTTAAAAAAAATTGCTTTATTACAGTAAACTTTATTATCTTTAGCGTAATCTATTAATTAATGGCAGAAGTTGCTAAGGAGTTTTTCAAAATTAATGATTTCTTTTTATATAAGAAATTGATGAAAACTGTAATATGCACTAGCAGCGAGTAGTAATATTTAGTTAAATATTGATCAGTTTTATAAATATAATGATCAGTTGGGTACAGAAAACTGTTAGAGGAAAGATTACTTTACACTTTCGTATAAGAGATCGCTTCCATGTACAAATAAGTTTAAAAAGATTATTCCGCAATGATATACATAATTATAAAGTGTAACAATTTTATTTTTGCAGTAAGAGAATCCATTCATTAAACGTGCAATGAATATTAAAATACCTCTATTAATTAAAATAAATATTCGAGTAACAATCAAACTTTTATAGTGTTATAATATCAAGGATTATTAGTTGAGTTGTTTCCGAGTTCGGTGTAATTTCACAGCCACTGGCGCGCGCGTGAGAGGTCCGAGAACTAAAATCCGGAACCTCCCACCATGCAAGAAAGCAGCGAGCGCACTCGTCGATAGTTAAAAGCAGCGTAAACATGCATTCTAAGAGAATGACGAGTGACCTCCGAGTCGCTCTATGTTTGTGAAACACTTCCTGAGTAACGGTTAGTACCTAATCCACATTTTGTATATTCGTTATCATATTAGCTAATTTACAAAATTTATTTAGCGCAACGACCCATTTGAACTCGCAACGACCCATTTGAACTCGCAACGACCCATCTGAACTCGCAACGACATATTTGAACTCGCAACGACACATCTGAAATCGCAACGAGAGATTAGAAAACTGCATGGATAACGTAGATATCGCACGCCACGTCGAAAATCGCAACTGTAAAATTTGAGACAACATGATCCCTTTGAAGTTACAATTTAGAAATCTTAATTTGTTGGCTACGCAATGAAAAATTATATTAGTAAATAAATTTGGACAACGGAAGATTACGTTACGAAGTAATGCTGCCGTGATCCAAGTAAGGAATCCGCTTTGCTCCTACACCTGTGTTAAAGCATGGAAAGCAAGTATAATTAGTTGCTGTTCCCGCACTGCGAGGTAGTTTCCATTACATCCAACGACAACAGCTGGTCTTGGGTTCGTAATAGAATTAAGTATTTCCTGAGTACTTCCTTCTGAAAGTACATTATTTCATTTTGTTTGTTAGACGTACAAAAATTATTATTCAGTTTACCTGTAAATAAGCTGGTTTTCCCCAGTATCAAAATTTGATTTCACTTAGTTTTGTAAAGATGTGACTACATATGGCTGCAACGTAAATTAACAGCTGCTATTACGTCACCTGTTTATTTGAACAATGCCGTCAACAATTGCCCAATGGCTAACACATGTTTAGCATTTTAGTACAACCACTATTGATAACATTAGAGAATATCTTGGTGATTATTTTGACTTCAAACTAATTTTAACTTTGTTAAATTAATGAGAAAATTTCGTATATTCATTTTAAATGACTCACACAGATCTGATTGGGTTATAAAGAAACTCTAGCATTTTTAGTTACATAGAATTATAAAATATTTGAGTAAGGATCAGTTGATAACCCTTACTACCATTTTGCAAGTACTTCAAATTTTATTTTTATTTAATTACAATGATATTTTATTTGCTGAAACAAAGAAAATTCTTATTAGTAAATTAATATTCTTCATTTAAAGTTTTTTTATTCTGATCTAGTCTGATCAGACTTAGTAAACAAAAAGCAATAAGAACTAAATTTTTATGATCCCATTATGCAGAAAATATTCTCTATACTTTTTAGGTATACTTGAGGGACGCAAATAGTGTTCCCATTTTTTATGTGACTTAATTATTATTCTTTCTTACAGGAACAGCGTCTTATTCTGTTAAGACAAGTTTGTGTATCAACGAAGGCGATCTCTTTTTTTTGGGTCTCCAAGTCCGCCCTTAGAAAATTGCTATGCCTCTAATATAAATCAATCTGGACTTGGTGGCGCCTGTTTGTTTTTTTGTTAAGTGTAACCCTCCATAGATTTCGACTTACCCCCCCATTGCTCATAGCTCTACCCAAGGAATAGACCCCTAGCTACGTCGGAAGACTTCGTGAAGCTGGTGTAAATATAGAGGGATAAGAAAATATCGTTTCACTAGCACCCATGTGTGAGGCTGGCCAGGAAAAATGTAGCACTAGCGCCCATGCGTGTGGCGAGTTGAAGCCACTAGTAGTAGTAGTGTCAGGCCTTAGTTAGAAAATTTGTTTCACTGGCGCCCAACGTGGGGCTCGAAATTTGTCTGTTCAACGTTTGGGGCCTCGAAATTTGTTTGTTCAACGAGTAATTTGTTGAAATTCGTTCGTTCATAATTTAATTTAGCTCGAAATTTGTTTGTTCATAATTTGATTTACCTCGAAATTTGTTTATTCAAAATTAATTTTACTTCGAGATTCGTTCGTTTAAAAATTATTTTTACTCTGAAACTTGTTTGTTCAAAAATAATTTTACTTTGAAATAGTCTGTTCAAAATTTATTTTTGCGTCGAAATTTGTTTATTCAAAAATTTAAATTGCTTTAAAATTTGTTAGCTCAAAATTTATTTTGCTTTGAAATCTATTTGTCCAAAAATTATTTTGCGTCGAAATTTGTTTGCTTAAA
The DNA here is from genome assembly GCA_036346225.1 of Platerodrilus igneus. Taxonomy (NCBI): domain Eukaryota; kingdom Metazoa; phylum Arthropoda; class Insecta; order Coleoptera; family Lycidae; genus Platerodrilus; species Platerodrilus igneus. Next base: position 2,540,597 of record JARFIW010001131.1, read on the forward strand.
GTCTATTTGACATTTAGATTTGTTTGTTCGCTTTTGATAAAAGATTGGTTGTAACGTTAAACTACAGTCAATCAATTAATTAACTTAGTTAAATTTATTTTTAACTTTCATTCTATTCTAACCCAATATAATTTTTTGATATTGTTTTGGCAAAATTATTTTACCAAAACACCTCTTGATTTTACCTTTAGTAGTACGAATTTGTTTTGATCATTTTGTAAGGTTTAGACCATTTGGATTTACCAGTTTGATTTCATTGAAACATTAGGCTGTTGTACTCATGTCGGATATTCCGAATTGTTTGTCGACTTAAAGAGGAACGGGAGTAGTGAGTGAGAAACCAGTTTTGAAAAAATTTTAGGAAGACAGTCAGCTAAAGAAGCTGATAAGCCTGTTGTTTGATTTGTTTGAGTCAATAAAGAACATCTTTGTCGAAATTTGATGATAAGGCTAGAGATTCTATTTTGAAGGTACATTGGAGTGAGCTGTCGTTGTGTCGTTTGAGAATTGCTCTTTGTGCATAAGCACGTTTTTGATTTTGTTAGCAGATTTTGTTTAGATCGGCATTGCAACGCAATTTTGTCTAGGCGGAACTTGTCGTCGTGGTTGGTCGCTCAGCAGTATGTCAGTCCAGACGAGACTCAGGAAGAGTTGGTCGCTCGGCTTTACATAAGTCTAGACGAGACTCGAGGTGAGTTAGGCGCTCTAGAATTTTTTTTTGCATCTTTTTTTTGATTTGATGTAAATTTTGGTATTGTTAGTCTAGGTGAGACTCTTAGAGAGTTTGTCACTCTAGCATATTTAGGCGTTGTGAAGCATTGTAGTTGTTTCGACAGTTCAATTGGTAGTAGGTGTGAGTGTACCTGAACACTGATTTTTTTGTTAGCTATTGTCATGATTAGTTTTTTTATTGATGATTCATAAGCAGGTGGATGGCTTTTAGTTGTTGGTGATTGGTTTTCGAAATATTCGATTTTGCAACCTTTGCGAAGTGCCACAGCACATTTGATTGAGAAGTTCTTAGAAGAAAAAGTATTTTTTTTGCATACGGAATACCACCATTTGTTATTCGTGATAATGGTCCACAGTTGATTGGACATGTTTTGAAGTTTTGTGTGCAAGGTACGAGATCCAAGAGATGTGGTACAATGCTGTGTATGCTCCTCAAAGCAGTTAAGTGGAAAAGCTTATAATGATAATTTTATACCGGGTGAAGATGTTGATGTTGTCTCCAGTAGTAGACCTTCTTATGTTTTGGATCGTCAACCTTTGTTTGATATTTTGGAAATGTCCGTGAAAATTTGCATGTAGCTTACCAACGTTCGTGTAAACGCTACAATCTTCGGAGAAGAGACATTTCATTCCGAGTCGGAGAGTATGTTTGGAGAACTAATAAGGTCCTCTCGAGTGCTAGTGATAAATTTTCCGCTAAGTTAGCTCCTAAGTTCGTTATGAGTAAAATTCGAAAAAAACATTCCAGTTTAGTATATGAGTTAGAAAACGAAGATGGAACAAGAGCAGGGAAATGGCACGTGAAGGACTTGAAACCAATTGGAGTATCAGATCCAAATGAAAATGATGATCTTGACGATTAATTCCGGTCCGGTCATCTCTTTGATATTAAGTAATGACGTAGTGGTTTGTTTCGTTTTGTTCCAATTCTTGATTTAGTGTCGGTCCACTAATATTGAGTATTTTGTTTGAGGAGTGAAGTAAGTGGTTTGAGATTTTGTGAATTTTGTAAGTTTGAGGTGTGCCTTGGTGCACGCTGGTCGTTTTGCTCGCGCGTTGCTCGGAGATGTGTTTGGAGGATGTCTTTGACAGATATCCTTACAATGTAGAAGTAGGTGGGCTATTTAACTATTGGTCCTGATTTCTACATGTCAAGGTGGAGAGAATGAATTGTTCTTTCCTTGTTCCTTTGACCGTTAGAAGTTCTTAGATTTGATAAGGTCAAAATTGACTTGGTGATTTTCACCGTTTGGTCCATCACTAACGAGATCAGTTGTTCGTTAGCAATTAGTGATAGGATGATCAGTAGGGTGTAGGATTCTACAACCCTAACTGGGCTATTTTGGGTTTGAAATTTGATGAGTAACCTGATAGTTAGGTTACCTTTGCTTTGATTATCTCTTTGCGATAAAGTGATGATAATTTGTATTTAAATTTGATGAGTAACCTTATGGTTAGGTTACCTTTGTTTTGATCATCCCTTTGCGATGAAGTGATGATATTTGTATTTGAATTTGATGAGTAACCTTATAATTGGGGCACTTTTGTTTTGGTTATCACCTTGTGATGATGCTTAAATTTAGACCTATTAGTAGGGTATTTCTTTTGATTCTCACCTTATAGTGATGATATTTTGAATGGTAATGCTGTTCTGATGAGGAAGCATTCCTGTTTTTTGTAAATAGAGCTAAATGAGCTCCTGGAAGTGAAGTTTTTTGAAATTAGAAGTAAATTGTAAGTGTTTGATTTTAGGTCAGAAATATTAGCCTTATTAGAAGTAGGAATCTCAAGTCAAGAAATTTTGTAAATTTAAATTCTTTTGTCCCGTGGAGTGTTTGACTCTCTAATTTGACCCTCCCAATTTTGATTATTACCGATTGTGACTCCGATTTTGTCTCCCGATGGACGTCAGGTACACGTAGTTACCAACACACTCTCAATTATAAATGAAGGTCCCCCATTTGAATAAATTTATAAAATTGCATAATTGGTTAGGAAGGTAGGAAAGGCTAGTATTATTGTAAAAAAATTTTTTGTATTAGTTAAATTTGAAGTTTTTTAAGAAAAATTTTTTCTTTTAGGAAAGAGGTAGTGTAACAATTTTATTTTTGCAGTAAGAGAATCCATTCATTAAACGTGCAATGAATATTAAAATACCTCTATTAATTAAAATAAATATTCGAGTAACAATCAAACTTTTATAGTGTTATAATATCAAGGATTATTAGTTGAGTTGTTTCGAGTTCGGTGTAATTTCACAGCCACTGGCGCGCGCGTGAGAGGTCCGAGAACTAAAATCCGGAACCTCCCACCATGCAAGAAAGCAGCGAGCGCACTCGTCGATAGTTAAAAGCAGCGTAAACATGCATTCTAAGAGAATGACGAGTGACCTCCGAGTCGCTCTATGTTTGTGAAACACTTCCTGAGTAACGGTTAGTACCTAATCCACATTTTGTATATTCGTTATCATATTAGCTAATTTACAAAATTTATTTAGCGCAACGACCCATTTGAACTCGCAACGACCCATTTGAACTCGCAACGACCCATCTGAACTCGCAACGACATATTTGAACTCGCAACGACACATCTGAAATCGCAACGAGAGATTAGAAAACTGCATGGATAACGTAGATATCGCACGCCACGTCGAAAATCGCAACTGTAAAATTTGAGACAACATGATCCCTTTGAAGTTACAATTTAGAAATCTTAATTTGTTGGCTACGCAATGAAAAATTATATTAGTAAATAAATTTGGACAACGGAAGATTACGTTACGAAGTAATGCTGCCGTGATCCAAGTAAGGAATCCGCTTTGCTCCTACACCTGTGTTAAAGCATGGAAAGCAAGTATAATTAGTTGCTGTTCCCGCACTGCGAGGTAGTTTCCATTACATCCAACGACAACAGCTGGTCTTGGGTTCGTAATAGAATTAAGTATTTCCTGAGTACTTCCCTTCTGAAAGTACATTATTTCATTTTGTTTGTTAGACGTACAAAACTTATTATTCAGTTTACCTGTAAATAAGCTGGTTTTCCCCAGTATCAAAATTTGATTTCACTTAGTTTTGTAAAGATGTGACTACATATGGCTGCAACGTAAATTAACAGCTGCTATTACGTCACCTGTTTATTTGAACAATGCCGTCAACAATTGCCCAATGGCTAACACATGTTTAGCATTTTAGTACAACCACTATTGATAACATTAGAGAATATCTTGGTGATTATTTTGACTTCAAACTAATTTTAACTTTGTTAAATTAATGAGAAAATTTCGTATATTCATTTTTAAATGACTCACACAGATCTGATTGGGTTATAAAGAAACTCTAGCATTTTTAGTTACATAGAATTATAAAATATTTGAGTAAGGATCAGTTGATAACCCTTACTACCATTTTGCAAGTACTTCAAATTTTTATTTTTATTTAATTACAATGATATTTTATTTGCTGAAACAAAGAAAATTCTTATTAGTAAATTAATATTCTTCATTTAAAGTTTTTTATTCTGATCTAGTCTGATCAGACTTAGTAAACAAAAAGCAATAAGAACTAAATTTTTATGATCCCATTATGCAGAAAATATTCTCTATACTTTTTAGGTATACTTGAGGGACGCAAATAGTGTTCCCAATTTTTTATGTGACTTAATTATTATTCTTTCTTACAGGAACAGCGTCTTATTCTGTTAAGACAAGTTTGTGTATCAACGAAGGCGATCTCTTTTTTTTGGGTCTCCAAGTCCGCCCTTAGAAAATTGCTATGCCTCTAATATAAATCAATCTGGACTTGGTGGCGCCTGTTTGTTTTTTTGTTAAGTGTAACCCTCCATAGATTTCGACTTACCCCCCCATTGCTCATAGCTCTACCCAAGGAATAGACCCCTAGCTACGTCGGAAGACTTCGTGAAGCTGGTGTAAATATAGAGGGATAAGAAAATATCGTTTCACTAGCACCCATGTGTGAGGCTGGCCAGGAAAAATGTAGCACTAGCGCCCATGCGTGTGGCGAGTTGAAGCCACTAGTAGTAGTAGTGTCAGGCCTTAGTTAGAAAATTTGTTTCACTGGCGCCCAACGTGGGGCTCGAAATTTGTCTGTTCAACGTTTGGGGCCTCGAAATTTGTTTGTTCAACGAGTAATTTGTTGAAATTCGTTCGTTCATAATTTAATTTAGCTCGAAATTTGTTTGTTCATAATTTGATTTACCTCGAAATTTGTTTATTCAAAATTAATTTTACTTCGAGATTCGTTCGTTTAAAATTATTTTACTCTGAAACTTGTTTGTTCAAAAATAATTTTACTTTGAAATAGTCTGTTCAAAATTTATTTTGCGTCGAAATTTGTTTATTCAAAATTTAAATTGCTTTAAAATTTGTTAGCTCAAAATTTATTTTGCTTTGAAATCTATTTGTCCAAAAATTATTTTGCGTCGAAATTTGTTTGCTTAAAGTCTATTTGACATTTAGATTTGTTTGTTCGCTTTTGATAAAAGATTGGTTGTAACGTTAAACTACAGTCAATCAATTAATTAACTTAGTTAAATTTATTTTTAACTTTCATTCTATTCTAACCCAATATAATTTTTTTTGATATTGTTTTGGCAAAAATTATTTTACCAAAAACACCTCTTGATTTTTACCTTTAGTAGTACGAATTTGTTTTGATCATTTTTGTAAGGTTTAGACCATTTGGATTTACCAGTTTGATTTCATTGAAACATTAGGCTGTTGTACTCATGTCGGATATTCCGAATTGTTTGTCGACTTAAAGAGGAACGGGAGTAGTGAGTGAGAAACCAGTTTTGAAAAAATTTTAGGAAGACAGTCAGCTAAAGAAGCTGATAAGCCTGTTGTTTGATTTGTTTGAGTCAATAAAGAACATCTTTGTCGAAATTTGATGATAAGGCTAGAGATTCTATTTTGAAGGTACATTGGAGTGAGCTGTCGTTGTGTCGTTTGAGAATTGCTCTTTGTGCATAAGCACGTTTTTGATTTTGTTAGCAGATTTTGTTTAGATCGGCATTGCAACGCAATTTTGTCTAGGCGGAACTTGTCGTCGTGGTTGGTCGCTCAGCAGTATGTCAGTCCAGACGAGACTCAGGAAGAGTTGGTCGCTCGGCTTTACATAAGTCTAGACGAGACTCGAGGTGAGTTAGGCGCTCTAGAATTTTTTTTGCATCTTTTTTTTGATTTGATGTAAATTTTGGTATTGTTAGTCTAGGTGAGACTCTTAGAGAGTTTGTCACTCTAGCATATTTAGGCGTTGTGAAGCATTGTAGTTGTTTCGACAGTTCAATTGGTAGTAGGGTGTGAGTGTACCTGAACACTGATTTTTTTTGTTAGCTATTGTCATGATTAGTTTTTTTATTGATGATTCATAAGCAGGTGGATGGCTTTTAGTTGTTGGTGATTGGTTTTCGAAATATTCGATTTTGCAACCTTTGCGAAGTGCCACAGCACATTTGATTGAGAAGTTCTTAGAAGAAAAAGTATTTTTTTTGCATACGGAATACCACCATTTGTTATTCGTGATAATGGTCCACAGTTGATTGGACATGTTTTTGAAGTTTTGTGTGCAAGGTACGAGATCCAAGAGATGTGGTACAATGCTGTGTATGCTCCTCAAAGCAGTTAAGTGGAAAAGCTTATAATGATAATTTTATACCGGGTGAAGATGTTGATGTTGTCTCCAGTAGTAGACCTTCTTATGTTTTGGATCGTCAACCTTTGTTTGATATTTTGGAAATGTCCGTGAAAATTTGCATGTAGCTTACCAACGTTCGTGTAAACGCTACAATCTTCGGAGAAGAGACATTTCATTCCGAGTCGGAGAGTATGTTTGGAGAACTAATAAGGTCCTCTCGAGTGCTAGTGATAAATTTTCCGCTAAGTTAGCTCCTAAGTTCGTTATGAGTAAAATTCGAAAAAACATTCCAGTTTAGTATATGAGTTAGAAAACGAAGATGGAACAAGAGCAGGAAATGGCACGTGAAGGACTTGAAACCAATTGGAGTATCAGATCCAAATGAAAATGATGATCTTGACGATTAATTCCGGTCCGGTCATCTCTTTGATATTAAGTAATGACGTAGTGGTTTGTTTCGTTTTGTTCCAATTCTTGATTTAGTGTCGGTCCACTAATATTGAGTATTTTGTTTGAGGAGTGAAGTAAGTGGTTTGAGATTTTGTGAATTTTGTAAGTTTGAGGTGTGCCTTGGTGCACGCTGGTCGTTTTGCTCGCGCGTTGCTCGGAGATGTGTTTGGAGGATGTCTTTGACAGATATCCTTACAATGTAGAAGTAGGTGGGCTATTTAACTATTGGTCCTGATTTCTACATGTCAAGGTGGAGAGAATGAATTGTTCTTTCCCTTGTTCCTTTTGACCGTTAGAAGTTCTTAGATTTGATAAGGTCAAAATTGACTTGGTGATTTTCACCGTTTGGTCCATCACTAACGAGATCAGTTGTTCGTTAGCAATTAGTGATAGGATGATCAGTAGGGTGTAGGATTCTACAACCCTAACTGGGCTATTTTGGGTTTGAAATTTGATGAGTAACCTGATAGTTAGGTTACCTTTGCTTTGATTATCTCTTTGCGATAAAGTGATGATAATTTGTATTTAAATTTGATGAGTAACCTTATGGTTAGGTTACCTTTGTTTTGATCATCCCTTTGCGATGAAGTGATGATATTTGTATTTGAATTTGATGAGTAACCTTATAATTGGGGCACTTTTGTTTTGGTTATCACCTTGTGATGATGCTTAAATTTAGACCTATTAGTAGGGTATTTCTTTTGATTCTCACCTTATAGTGATGATATTTTGAATGGTAATGCTGTTCTGATGAGGAAGCATTCCTGTTTTTTTTGTAAATAGAGCTAAATGAGCTCCTGGAAGTGAAGTTTTTTTTGAAATTAGAAGTAAATTGTAAGTGTTTGATTTTAGGTCAGAAATATTAGCCTTATTAGAAGTAGGAATCTCAAGTCAAGAAATTTTGTAAATTTAAATTCTTTTGTCCCGTGGAGTGTTTGACTCTCTAATTTGACCCCCTCCCAATTTTGATTATTACCGATTGTGACTCCCCGATTTTGTCTCCCGATGGACGTCAGGTACACGTAGTTACCAACACACTCTCAATTATAAATGAAGGTCCCCCCCATTTGAATAAATTTATAAAATTGCATAATTGGTTAGGAAGGTAGGAAAGGCTAGTATTATTGTAAAAAAAAAATTTTTTTTGTATTAGTTAAATTTGAAGTTTTTTTTTAAGAAAAAATTTTTTTCTTTTAGGAAAGAGGTAGTGTAACAATTTTATTTTTGCAGTAAGAGAATCCATTCATTAAACGTGCAATGAATATTAAAATACCTCTATTAATTAAAATAAATATTCGAGTAACAATCAAACTTTTATAGTGTTATAATATCAAGGATTATTAGTTGAGTTGTTTCCGAGTTCGGTGTAATTTCACAGCCACTGGCGCGCGCGTGAGAGGTCCGAGAACTAAAATCCGGAACCTCCCACCATGCAAGAAAGCAGCGAGCGCACTCGTCGATAGTTAAAAGCAGCGTAAACATGCATTCTAAGAGAATGACGAGTGACCTCCGAGTCGCTCTATGTTTGTGAAACACTTCCTGAGTAACGGTTAGTACCTAATCCACATTTTGTATATTCGTTATCATATTAGCTAATTTACAAAATTTATTTAGCGCAACGACCCATTTGAACTCGCAACGACCCATTTGAACTCGCAACGACCCATCTGAACTCGCAACGACATATTTGAACTCGCAACGACACATCTGAAATCGCAACGAGAGATTAGAAAACTGCATGGATAACGTAGATATCGCACGCCACGTCGAAAATCGCAACTGTAAAATTTGAGACAACATGATCCCTTTGAAGTTACAATTTAGAAATCTTAATTTGTTGGCTACGCAATGAAAAATTATATTAGTAAATAAATTTGGACAACGGAAGATTACGTTACGAAGTAATGCTGCCGTGATCCAAGTAAGGAATCCGCTTTGCTCCTACACCTGTGTTAAAGCATGGAAAGCAAGTATAATTAGTTGCTGTTCCCGCACTGCGAGGTAGTTTCCATTACATCCAACGACAACAGCTGGTCTTGGGTTCGTAATAGAATTATGATTTCCTGAGTACTTCCCTTCTGAAAGTACATTATTTCATTTTGTTTGTTAGACGTACAAAACTTATTATTCAGTTTACCTGTAAATAAGCTGGTTTTCCCCAGTATCAAAATTTGATTTCACTTAGTTTTGTAAAGATGTGACTACATATGGCTGCAACGTAAATTAACAGCTGCTATTACGTCATCTGTTTATTTGAACAATGCCGTCAACAATTGCCCAATGGCTAACACATGTTTAGCATTTTAGTACAACCACTATTGATAACATTAGAGAATATCTTGGTGATTATTTTGACTTCAAACTAATTTTAACTTTGTTAAATTAATGAGAAAATTTCGTATATTCATTTGTAAATGACTCACACAGATCTGATTGGGTTATAAAGAAACTCTAGCATTTTTAGTTACATAGAATTATAAAATATTTGAGTAAGGATCAGTTGATAACCCTTACTACCATTTTGCAAGTACTTCAAATTTTTATTTTATTTAATTACAATGATATTTTATTTGCTGAAACAAAGAAAATTCTTATTAGTAAATTAATATTCTTCATTTAAAGTTTTTATTCTGATCTAGTCTGATCAGACTTAGTAAACAAAAGCAATAAGAACTAAATTTTTATGATCCCATTATGCAGAAAATATTCTCTATACTTTTAGGTATACTTGAGGGACGCAAATAGTGTTCCCATTTTTATGTGACTTAATTATTATTCTTTCTTACAGGAACAGCGTCTTATTCTGTTAAGACAAGTTTGTGTATCAACGAAGGCGATCTCTTTTTTGGGTCTCCAAGTCCGCCCTTAGAAAATTGCTATGCCTCTAATATAAATCAATCTGGACTTGGTGGCGCCTGTTTGTTTTTTGTTAAGTGTAACCTCCATAGATTTCGACTTACCCCCCCATTGCTCATAGCTCTACCCAAGGAATAGACCCCTAGCTACGTCGGAAGACTTCGTGAAGCTGGTGTAAATATAGAGGGATAAGAAAATATCGTTTCACTAGCACCCATGTGTGAGGCTGGCCAGGAAAAATGTAGCACTAGCGCCCATGCGTGTGGCGAGTTGAAGCCACTAGTAGTAGTAGTGTCAGGCCTTAGTTAGAAAATTTGTTTCAAAAGTATGGTTTATCACTCGGCAAGAACACGGAAATAAACTTTGTAACTACCAGCATATATTTATATATATATATATATATATATATATATATATATATATATAATAATTACTATAAAACAGAAAAAACGACTAAATATTTATTTATAAGAGTTTTCTAAGATATGAAACAACTAGAGGGCAGTATTGTACGTGTATTTAAATATTAGTATTCAATAATGTGATATTCAATTTATGATGGCGAAAGCTATATACCATAGTACTTTATTTAAAATTAATACTTTTTATGGCTAACACAGAATGATGGTTTTAGAATTGATAGTTCAAGTCGTTAACGTCAGCATCGTATTCCTTTCAATTGATATGAGAACCACAGAGGGGAGCTTTACTTCATGTATCCTCCAAAATCTTTTAGTCTTTTAATGCAGAAAATCTGTGATTCGTGTTTGCATTTATAGCGGGAAGGCAGGGACAATTCACACAATTTTGGGATACGTTGAGAGAGACTATATTATTTTGAGAATTTATAAGATCACAAGGTTACTCTGCTAATCTTTCGACGTGTTACAAATTACGAATTTAAATTGCAATAGGATATCTCATTATTATTATTTTTTATTATAATTATTTTATTTTATTACCAGTAGCGGCTGGTGTATAGGTTCACATGTTCACGTGAACACCCTAATTTTAAACACATCTATTCTTTTTTGCTATCAAAATATAATTTTTGCTAGTTACAATATAATGTGCTATAAAAAAGTAGGAAAACGCTGCCGCCAATCTATCCATAACGATCACCCACAAGTAGCTTCTGAGTTCACACAAGAACTGCGAACGCGCGTTTCACATGCTTAGCCCTAACCGTCGCCATGCGAGTATAGGATTGGTTGAGAAATAGCACGCAATTTTAAATAAGGAGGGTTCACAAATATTTCGTGAACTTCAGCTTATTATCCGTGTTTGGGTTCGGACAGAACGCGTATTACTGGTTTCGTATATGTCGCTGCTATTTAATTAGTCTCTGTTCGCTCTTTTTGACTTTTTACTGTTTAATTAATTCACTAAATCGTACCATAACTATCTTTTTCAATTAATCTTTTTTACTGTTAATATTTATTAAACAAAGGTGAAGAGTGAAGGTTTGAATTATATGATAAATTCAGTTAAGAATATTTTGAATAAAAAGTTATTCTATGAAGAAAAAAGAAAATAAAAAAACCTGGTCCACGTCAACTAGATTTAATAATTGAAAATCGAACAAAAACTGAAAAGCGTGTTTATAATCGTAACTTTAATAGCGATATATTCAAGAAACCTAAATGGTTGTGTGGCTGTAACCACAAAAATTTGTTGTTTTGTTTGCCGTGTTTACTTTTTAGTAAAGAAATTAATGTTCGCACAAAATCTGGTTTTGCGGATTTAAATCATTTAAGTGAAAAAATTAAAAAGCATAAAAATTTTCATGCTCATAAAAATGTCAGTATTGAATTTTCTATGCTTGGGCGTGTGAATTTAAGCACACAGTTAGATAGTGTTTACCGAAGTATTATATACAAAAGGTGGATAAGGATCAATACATTTTATCGCGAATCATTGATTGTGTGAAATTTTGTGGCGTATTTGAATTGGTACTACGGGGACATGATGAGACTGAAGGGTCCAATAACCCTGGTATCCTTCGGGGCTTAATTAATCTAGTTGGATCAGTTGATGATGCTATGAGGGAGCATCTAGAGAATTCGACGGTTTTTAAGGGTACATCTAAAACTGTTCAAAATGAACTTCTAGATTGCATTTTGGATGTATATAGAGAAAAAATATCAAAACGAATAACTAAAGTAAATTATTTAGCAGTGATGGTTGATGAAACTACGAACATGTCTACAATTCAACAGGTGGTTATAATTTATCGATATGAATTTAAAGGACCTGCCATTGAGCGTTTTTGGGACTTTCTCAATCCTGAAACACAAGATGCCGAAACATTAAGCAAGGTACTACTATCGGAGTTAGAGGTTCATTTACGCAATAAAAAAGAAAAATTAATTGGAGAGTGTTGCGTGTTTTCCAGTTATAGGTGGTGGTTCGAGGGGGTTCAATGCCGAATCAAAGAAGTTTATCCAAGAGCACATTTCATTCACTGTTACGCTCATCAATTCAATTTAGTTTTACAAAAAGCCTAATCAGTAAATCGTTCCGCTAGAATTTTTTTTTCCAAACCTTACGGGCTTTCCAGCTTTTTTCCAGATCCACACGAAATTTTTGGACGCAATATGCAAAAAAAGATTACCGTCACTTGCTCCAACACGTTGGGTACATAATATTAGGTTAGTTCAAACTCTATATACGAACATTAACGACATAATAGAATGTTTGAAAATAATCCAGAATTCAAATCGTGTGGATGACAAAACTAGAAGGGAATGTTATGAACTACTGGCATGTTGAAGCGACAGCGAATTTGCGTTTTGTCTTGATTTCTACAATAAGATAGTGCCTCATGCGGATATTCTATTTAAAAAACTTCAGCTAAAAAAGATTGATCCGATTAAATTAGAAGAGTATGTTGCAGAATTTTTAAATCAAGTCCAAGGTGTTCGAGATAACAACAATGTTACGTTTATTTTCGGCGATAAATTCAAATACGTTATTTTCTGTGGTAATTCGTTTTTCATTCACCTAGTTTCTGTTTCTATTCAAAACCTCGTCCTGTATTTTTACCTCGTTACAATAGTACGCGCAATCTTAACATTTCTTTCAAATCTATTCATTCTAAAACAAAAATTTTTTCTATAATTATATAGTCAATACCTTGTTTTAGGTATCCGTTAATTTGTTAAACATTCCAAGAAGGATAATTGCTTTCTCTTGTGCTTTCCATTTCAAGACTTATAGAAATAATAGATCCCACTATTATGTGATAGCGTGTTTTCCAGTTTGCTAATCAGGCTTTGTAACGCGAGCATTGCAGTTTAAACTCGTGTTATTTAAACTAATTTTTAATTTGATACTGAGGCTTGTGCGTTGAAATATTTTCTACAGCGATGCACTTTTTTTGTTCAACAAGTAGGAGGTATTTTACGTGTATTGGTGAGTTTCCCGTGCTTACCCATTCTAATCAGATTCTTTTCTTAGCTCTTAGCTGGAGACCAAATGGGTTCTTTCTTGATGTAGGCCTAACTGTTTGTTGACGCAGACCCACTGCTTTTGTCTGTAGACCGCTGCTGCAGCTACGGTGACAGGGCGAATGAATCCTGATTACCGTGGCGTTATTGTGCTGACTCACATTCGACGACTTGCAAGATAAGCATCCCGACGCATATAGGTATGTGGCTCGTATTCTTTTATGCACAGGATTATTATTTATCAACGGTTGATGTTGTGAAACACGTTCACCATACATGTTTAAAAGCTAGCTTCGCTAATGCTTCTGGTTATATTTCTTTAATTATTACTACAACTTGGTCTACATTGAATACTTTAATTTAACACACTTGCTATTGAGAAAATCTAAACATTACTTTTTTTTCTAATGAGCTTTATTACATTGTTACAAGCTACTATTAGGCAACCCGTCAGACACACCAGCGCCGTAAAAAACGTATATACTGCAGGAGCCTAAAATTTTCTAGCATTATACTGGAGAATAAGTCATCCTTTTTAATTCAGGGTATATATAAGACCGCTGGTAAATGTAAGAGTTAGTCTATATCAGAATGTCGAATATAAATTATATCGTGTAAAGTTACATAGTTAAACTTTTGGAAGTCCGAGAGTATACATAAATTTATATTATGTGAACGTGTCTAATGTACATGCAGCTTGTAGAATACATAAATAAACAAAGGTGTAATAAATAAATAGTTGTGTTAGTGTTGTTAATAGACCTATGGTTAAGAATTTAGTTTAAGAAGATATTAGTGCTTGTAAATAACATTAGGGTGATAGTGCTTCATTGTTAATTAGACTTGTGAACAGTGAGTAATAAAGACTCTTGTTATTACTTGTTTTAAATCAGTGAAACGCGATAGTAGTAGCCCGCTACAACATGTTAGCTACGAAATGCGCACTTTGTGGATCCATTATAAAATTTGTCCTTTACAATATGACTTAAATTTAATACTTTTCTTTGTTCATGTGAACCAAGAAATTTTAATTTATTTTTATTTTTAATAGAGAATCGTGGGCGACGTGCTTTTTTTAGTTTTTTTTTTGGTATGTAGACGAATCCCCCCACTTTCTGCGGTTGGTGGTTAGCCTGGTATTTACTTTTCTTCCGGCTACGTCTAGGTACGTAGTAGCAACACATATATTTTTGGCACATCTTGTGAATCAGTTTCTAAGAATAAAAATGCAAGGTATCTAATATCGGGACGGGTGCTACAGAAATATGTGACACAATAATTAGTCATATAAAAGCCCGATATCCATATTCCGATCACCTAATTACAGTAACAGTCCTGCAGCCGGATTTTCTCCCACAATATCAAGAATTTTTTCTTGTAGAGCAGCTTGTAGCCGTCGTAGAAGCGTACTCATTTTTAAATAAAAACATGTAAAGGACTGAATTAGAGGTACTGTATACCCGTCAGGATTTACAGAAAGCTACTGAAGCTGGACCAATGTTGCAGTTTCTCATAGAAAATGAGTAGAATAAAGACACTTTCCACCAGTTATGTGAATTACTAAAAGTGTTGGTAACCATGACTGCGTCAGTACCAGAACATTGTTTCTCAAAGTTGCAACGCATAAAAACGTTTCTTAGAAACACTATGTCAGAAGGCAGATTAAATGCATTAGCCATGCTATCCATCGAAAAGGAATTGATTAATACCATAAACGATTTTAATAATAGAGTAATTGGAAAGTTTGTGAATCTAAAAAACAGAAGAATGGATTTTCTGTATAAATAAGTTTTTTTTCATAAATGGAGTAGTAGTAATATTGTATTAGTAATACTAAATGCATGAGTTGATGAACGGTTCCATATAATACATTATAATTTTGGAACGACTATGTATGTACTGTGAACACCGACTTACAACTTTCACGAGCCGCCACTGTTTATTACTAAACTGAAAATTTCACTTGCTGTATAGCTTTTCATGCTCTAAAAATTTACTAAGATTCTTTACTTCATGTTTAGCAGATTAATGGGAGTATGTGTATTACAATAGTTATGAATCTGATTATTATGTGACAAAATTGACGTACTTCAAGGATCAAATCTATAAATGACGTAACTAAGGCGATGAGTTGGAAACTTCTAGTATTTGTTAAGGATCTTAAACATTAATTGCACTGAAGACTGCCATAAGCTACAAGCCCAATTAGAAACTTAACGACGTTGGCGTAACAATAATTGTCTGTACCTAAATATTAACAACTATAAAATAATTTCCTTTTCTCGAAAATCAGTTCCGATTTACTTGTATTATCAATAAAAGAACTTAAACGTGTATCTTCAATCAAAAGTCTCGGCGTGTTGTTTGATGAAAAGTAAACATTTGCCGAACATATTGTACATTATCAACATAACTGACAAAACCTACGGTTTTGCCATTCGCAACTTGTAAGGAACCCATACCATAATCAATGCATGCATTGCTGTTATTAAAACTGACATACACTTACAAAAAGGAACAGATCAAGAAGAACAATTGGTACCGTAGCTATGTCACTATTAAATATAAGATTTTCTATCACCTTACAATTATTTTTATAGAAAAGCAGACATGATATATTAGACCCTCCTAAAATATTGCTAAAGCTTTCATTTTATCCACAAGAATCACAACGCGCATAAGTCATACATTTTGCATTAATACACCTTCCAGGAATACTCTCGAATACTCACCAATTTACAAATTTCGCATGTTAAATAACCTATATTAGGAATGCAGTATTTCTGTAATGTCAATGGTGGAATTCTTGGTTTATGCAATAGAGCAATAAAAAAGCTGTTGAAAAATACTTAACATTGTAAGTTAGTTTCGTAGATTCGTCATGAAGCATATAAAACCAGTAAACTTTACTAAAACGTTATTTATTTGTTTTATATTTAAAATTACCGTGTAAATGAATTAGTCAGTTTAATAATAAAATAAAATAATAATAATAGCGAAACATCCTATACATTTTTTCTTCCAGATGGTACAGATGCATCTCTTAATAACGATAATTCAGTATATTTCGGTTTATTGCAAATCTATTTAAAGTTTGGTCGAAAACTTGCAGAGTAAAGTTGGCGACCTTATAAATACCCCAAATACTGTAATCCTGCTCATACTCATTGTGTGAACTGTCTCTACGTTCCCACGATTAATATTTTCACAATTCACAGATTCTCTTCATTAAAAGAATAGAAGATTTTAAATATATATATATATATATATATATATATATATATATATTTTTATATATATATATATATATATTTTAGGTAGTTAATTACACAAGGTAAGTTGATAAATACTATCGTATTATAATGAATAAGATGAAATAATAACTTAAACTTTTATGCAAAGCCCAAATGATCATTTCAAATCGAGCTAGTAATTGAAAGATGAAAAATATAAGGTCTTGGACAGGACTTGAACGTGTATCCTGGTTTTGCCGGAACCATGCGTTTACCAATTACGCCACCGAGACCGATGACACAATACCCCTATGCGCCCTTTTTGTGAATTAAAAAGGTAAACTTTTTTAATCTGTAAATTTTTAATTTTTAATGTATAATTTTAATTGCGTCGACTAGCTCAGTTTTAAATTACGCACGGATCTTGCGACAATACGACAAACAAAGGATTTAAATTTATCTTCTACCTCTCCTTCCTGTTCTAATTTTTAAACCAAAACATCATTATGCACAAATTACTATAATGTTCTCAAAAATATTTACAACGTATGAAAAGTTTAAAGATTCTCTAAATTAATAATTATTATTCCCAAAGATAATCAAGAAGCCAGCAAAATTATTATTATTATTATTATTATTATTAACCTAAGTTCCATGAACGTTCATTCAACCTTTTTAAATATTTACGTAATTTACAACGTGAGTTATGTATCCCCCAATTTATGTATACATATTAAAATAAAATAATTAAGAAATTATTAGAAAGTGTATTGAAATGTTAAGTGAAGTGCAACAAAGTAAATACAAGGACACTTTATAAAGTTTATTAACGTTCATGAGAACGGATGCGCTACTTTGTATCACAGACGATAGTGACACTGCAGATGTCACTTCACAGACGGTCAGGTACCGTAATTACTTAGCAATTAAGATTACAACAATGTAATTATGAATAGTATTAAGAATAAGCAGACATGAGATCTGCAAGTTCCCACAGCCATGTGAGAGGGTAGGAACATTATAAAAAGACCGGGAACCCAAGCACCCGGCAGTCAGTCAAGTGATCCGCTTTAGCATTGCAGTTTGCTAGACTACTCATCATAGTACAATTAACTAGTGTAATTTCGATTTAAAGTAATATTTAATTAATTTGTCAAAATTCCATAAGTCAATTCTGTATTAATAAATAAATTTGTTAAGAAGTTTTGAAACTGGTTTTTAGAAAGGCAGCTCCCAAGGCCCGAACCTTAACTCGTGTACTCATAAAAACAAACCTTGACGACCGCTCACATAAATTATCATGAAAGCAATTTTTAAAGTATTTAAGTTAGAAATATTCAATTAAATGTTAATTTTTAAATCATTCTGTTTAGCAATGTACAACGAAATATTCACAAATAAAATAATAAAACATTCAGATTGGCTAACCTGTTGTTTTCAGCTCGAATCAGTCCCTGGTTCAACTGTTTTTGATATTGTCTGCATCCCTCATAGCATACCCTTAAATCACTCTAGCGTCCCCCGTTAAACTCTTTGACAATTTATAGTTGAAGTAAATTGTTACGGTATTCCGCGCAAACACGAAAGAAAACAGTAAGAGCAAGTAAAGAAATCGTTTGCGCCGAATACCGCAACAGAACGGGGACAGAATGGTAGAATTTGGGCTAGCTCAAAATGTAGAAGTGCGTGAGTGAAATAGAAAGAACATATTGGAAACCTCTGTAAAACTATATTGTTAACGTCCAATCTCGAAAGACTATTTACAAAACAATAAAACAAATAAGTTGCGTAATCCTTTGTTACCTGCTAATAAACAAAGCGTCATAACATAAGCATATAAAATTGGTAAAGAAAAAAAATATAACATCTTATAATCTAAATACTTACTTAATGGTTCATACAAAAGAAAATAAGACATAAACTATACAGTACTTCAGAAAAAAGAAATATACATAAGTTATCTATACATGCTGCATTGTGAAGTGCACTTCCTCAAGAAATAGTATAACATTAAAATTAGACAACCTAACTACTTTTAAATTGATGCGTAAGTTCTTTTCGTTAATTTTAAACAAAAGACACAGGAAACAGTAAAACGGACTCTAACACAAACTTTGAATAATTAAATATTAATTTGAAGGATAATTATTACATCGTCGCTCGTGCATTGTGAATGTGTTTGGTAACGTGGGGTTGGTAATTTAATTGATCACCATGAGTAGCAGCAAATAAAATGTCTATACTCCACAGCAGCATAAAAGAATAGCGAAAATAGAGAACTGTACCTTGAACTAGTTGGCTTCGTATCATGTTGTGGAAGGAAAAATGCGACTGCATTTTTTTATTGGCTGCATGCTGAAACCACCAACTTCACTGATACTAATAAAGCACTTTTAGTAGCGCGACTTTACAACATGTATCTTCGGTAAGAGGATATTGTATTCAATCCTGTCTTTCAAAGCACGGTGTCTATTTTATAAGGACAGAATCTTGTATGGGGGTAGGTTATTTGGCTTTCAAAGATATCGCCGAAAAATCAAGTCTGCAGAATTCCCATACAACAGCTGCCAAAATACAAACTGTTACAGTTTGCCAACAAGCAGATAAAGCAATTATTAAAAGATTTGTAGACAAAGGAAAACAATCTTGTTATTTTGTAACATCTTAACAGCTGCAGAATACCGGATAACAAGTCCATTGTAAGCAGATGTAGGCAGGTGGTAAGTGGTTTTATCTTTTAGAAGAAAGCTTTGAATTTACATGCAGTTTTTAATTAAAATGTAATCACTGCGGGTGCTAGGAAATATTGCAACTACTTTGTAACGCAATGTTTCCTAAGCAGCTGTTTGATTTTATAAAGCAAACTTTTACATAGAGTAATTACTTGAGAAATTTTATAAAATAACACTAATTCAAATGGCGGGAAATCGAGCTTGTTGAGGAATTTTAGGGCGTTACAAAAATGAATGCAAAAATAATTGTTTGCAGAGTTTTGAACGTAACAAATTGCTTGTTGCATTTCCTTATTCAATCCAGTAATTATTTAGAATTGTCTTCCAGTATTTATTTAGACTTGTCTTCCAGTATTTGTTTAGACTTGTTCCCCAGTAATTATTTAGAGTCGCCTTTTAAGGATAAAACGACAAACCCATTAATTTTTCATAATTACAATGGTATTATTTCACACTTCACAATTAACCACTTTACGTTTTAAGATATGTGAACTAAGCCTTGATTTTAATTACCATGCCTTGCTTGTTTCCAATAAATCAGGTGTCGATTTTAATTTTCTAGTCACGTAGACTTAATACAACTTATGCATTAAATTATATGCGTTTGCTATCTTACGCATTTTTAAACCTGCTTGTTTTAATTGGGATCCTTGACGTAATAATGATGCGTTATCTATGCGTGTCGCGTTTCAGCTTGCAATTATGTTGTTTTACGACTTGTGAATTTATTTATTCAAATAAATCTTCAAAATATTATTTATTAACTAAATTAATTATGATTATGATTTATATACAGGGCGTTCTCCTTTACTTTCCAGTTTAATTATTGTATTTCTTGTTTTCTTCAGAAAACTGTCTCGTTTTCTAAGCCCTCATGTATTTTGTATGAAGTGCGTTATACTATTGGTCCTAACTACCCCTAAATAACCTTATTAACACAGCAATATATATATATATATATATATATATATATATATTTATTAGATAATTAATTGTACAACGCAAATTGATAAATACTAAGGTATTATAGTTAATAAAATGAAATAGCTTAAACTTTTATGCATAGCCTAAATGATCATTTCAAATCGAGCTAATAATTGAAAGAAGGAAAATATAAAACCACAGACACGATTTGAACATGCATTTTCAGTTTTCCAGACTGACGTATTTACCAATTACACACTACCGGGACTGATGATGAAATTAGAAAATTTTTACAAATCTAAATCATGTGTGTTAGCATACATCAATTACGTTTGGCATTTCTGTCAATCTTATCTGACAGTGTCAAACTCTTGACTTGTGTCAGATATAGACAGGATGCGACGCCCAAATTTTATCAACTTACCTTGTGCAATTAATTACCTAATATGTATATTAAATAATTGGCGTACAGCCGTAAATTTGGGCGTCGCTTCCTGTCTATATTTGACATAAGTCAAAAAGTTGACACTGTCAGCTATGATTGACAAAAATGCCAAACGTAATTGAAAGTTAGGTTAATGTATGATGACATACATGATTTGGATTTGTAAAAATTTTCCAATTTTATCAGTCCCGGTATTGTAATATGTCATTCCGGAAAGCTGAAAATGCAGGTTCAAATCCAGTCTAGGACCTTCTATTTTCTTTCTTTCAATTACTAGCTAGATTATATATATATATATATATATATATATATACAGGAAGAGAAAGAGAGAGAGAGAAAATTTAATGGCAAGTAACTCAAAATAGGTCACAGGGCATACTGTGATGCGTTCCGCCCTAATTAGGGCTTATCAGGACAGGAGTAGCAAAGTTGTAATATATAACACAAATGCGTTTTGGAAAGTACAACATCATTCAGCTCACAGTTTGTGCCTTCGAGTCGTTTCAGTTAAAATCGCAGGTTTTAACAACGGTCGGCAGGGAGGATATCTGGCTCAACTATTTTTTCCAAAGCCAAAAACTATAATTTAAAAAATAAGTAAGTTTAATGAGTCTTTGATTTATTAAAAGTAAGAAGAGTTAATGGCAAGTGACTCAAGTAGGCTAGGAAATAATTCTGTGGACTCGTTTCGTTCTAATTATGGCTCATCAAGACAAGAGTAGCAAAGTTGTAATATTTACACGGATACAATGGGAAGTACAGCATCACCAGCTCACAGTTAGTACTTTCGTGTTCATCTGACATCGCAGGTTTAGAAACAATCGGCACGGAAAAATCTGACTCGCCTGCTTTTTAAAAAATAAGTAAGTTTAATTAGTCTTTAATTAATACAAAGTGAGAAAATTTAATGGCAATGGACTCAAAATAGGCCACGTTGGCATCTTGTCTACGAGTTTCGTCTTAATTGGGGCTCACCGGGCAGATATAGCAAAATTGTAATATATACACGGACACATATTGGGAAGTATATCATCACCCGGCTCAAAGTTTGTGTCTTGGCGTCGTTTCAAATCACATCGCTGGTTTCAGTAATAGTCGGCACGGAGGAGATCCGGGTCAACAGCCTTTTGCTGTAGCCAAAAAAATATAATTTAAGAAAAGGTAAGTTCAATGAGTTTTTAATTACTAAAAACTAAGGAAATTTAACGATCAATGAATCAAAATCGGCAACGAGGACATCATGTTGACGCGTTTCGCTTTAATTCGCGCTCTTCAGGACAGGAGTAGCAAAGCTGTAATATTTACACAGGTGCATTATAAGAAATACAGTATCACACTAAAACAATCGAAAGGCTTGGGCGCCATAAAAACGACTTCACTCTTATAGTGAAGGGGGAGCGACAGCCTTCCGATTACACTAGGGGTCTATTCTTCGGGTAGAGCTTATGAGGAGTGGTCGTGGGTTTCACAACAAAAATATTGTTTTGTATACTGACTCCCAAATAAAAATAGGGGTGCAAAATGGCGCCACCAAGTCCTACAATTGATAAAGCACGGGTTACCCTAAGGAGAACTTCGAAATCCTCAGGAA
The DNA here is from genome assembly GCA_036346225.1 of Platerodrilus igneus. Taxonomy (NCBI): domain Eukaryota; kingdom Metazoa; phylum Arthropoda; class Insecta; order Coleoptera; family Lycidae; genus Platerodrilus; species Platerodrilus igneus. The sequence continues at coordinate 2,562,660 of JARFIW010001131.1, forward strand.
AAGATCGCTTTTACTGCGAACACGCAGGATCTGAAAGATTACAATGTTATTATAATAGCAAAGGACGCAAAAGATACACTCTTGCTAACTTATGTAATAACGAAAAAGAATAGTTATTAATACCTATAATTTATACATAAATAGCAAAATAAAATTTAGATATTAAGTTTCTTGAAAGCGCTGTTTAATACTTTTTTATTGTGTCACAACCAACAACCTTATTCTTTATATCATCAGCATCATTGGGTCTTCAGTCCTGAAACTGGTTAGACGCGTACCATCATTGTTTCCTATTCTGAACTAACCTACAGATTTCCCCGAAATTTGCACAGTCTGCATCTATCACTATCTGATCTAGGTCTACATCTACCTCTTTTTTCCTATCTCTGCTTGTCATATATCCCATTCTATTCCCCAAAACTGCCTTATAACGTATTCTGCCCTTATATTTCTCATATTTTTTTCCCAAGTATATCCTTGTTCCCTTACTGTTTCTATAACCTATTTGTTATTACCTTTGTCTGTCCATCCTCAAACATCTGAAGCACGGCATTTCAAAGGCCGCTACTGTTCTTCTGTCTGCTTTTCAGACTGCTCGTATTTCGTAGGCTTATTGTCTGTGCTGTGCTCCACACATACGCTTTCAACAACTTTTTGTTCTATGTTTGTTGTCTTTCATCATAGGCGCCGTTCTTTCTTGTTAGATGCAGTTCGGTCACCTTCTATTGTTTTACAATTATATACCCTATTTCTCCGACATTCAGTGGTTGCGAAGGGGGGTAAGCAGCCTGTGGCTGCCAAGTTCCCCCAGCACTTGAACATTTACTGATTTAATATTTTTTCCAATATGTCTTTTCGCACAGTCAACATTAGTTGCAGATATTTCACAACAAACAACTAGTTGTTTATAATAATCATCAGATTTGTCTGTGCTTATTTTTTCGTCATTGGGTTTCCCGTCTCAAAACTGGTTGGACATGTACCTGCACTTATTTCTTTTCTAAACTAACCTACATGGTTCCCTAAAATTCTCACACAGCAATACAGCTCGGTTCCCCTTATATTGTTTTCTAATATTATGCCCTATTTCACAGAGATTTATTGAAGGGGGTTAAGCAACCTGTGGCTGCCAAGATCCCCCAACACTTAGACATTTGCCGAAATAATAGTTTTCCAGTAAATGCTTTCACGCAATTACCATTATTCGAGAATATTGCCCCTCCAATGCTTGTAGTTGCTTATAATAAGCCTACATCTTTCACTATCTGTGTGCAGTAGTCTAACCTAGGTCTACCTCTTCTTCTTTTTTTTCCTATCTCTGCTTTTAGTATATTCCGCACTATTCCTTCATGCCCTAGTATGTGGCCTATCATCCTATCTCTCCTATTTTTTATCGTTTTCCACATATTTCTTTCTTCTCCTACCATTTTTAGTACCTCTTCGTTCTTAACTTTGTCTGTCCATGACATCTTCATTATACGTTTGTAGCACCACATTTCAAAGGCTTCTACCTTTTTCTTGTCCGCTTCTCCCACTGTCCAGGCTTCACAGCCATACAGTGCTGTGCTCCACACATATGTTTTGAGCAATCTTTTCCTTGTTTCTATGTTTGTGGTCTTTGAGCACAGTAGTTGCTTTTTCTTGTTAAATGTAGCACGACCTTGTGCTAATCTTTGTTTTATATCTTTTGTGATTTTCCCATCTTGCGTTATTTGGCTTCCTAGGTAGCAGAAATCCTTAACCTCTTGTAAGTTCGTGTTACATATTTGTATTCTTTTTTTTGATTTATTTTTCCCTCCTTCGCATACTAGTACTTTAGTTTTACTTTTGTTAATTTTCATACCGTACCTCTCTGTTAGAACCGTTTCCATTTCATTGAGAGCAGCTTCTAACTCTTCCTTGCTAGATGCTAATACCGCTATATCATCTGCAAATCTAAGCATATCAATTTTTTGTCCCTGCATAGTAATTCCAAATGTCTTCCTGTATTTGGCAGTATTCATTTTCTCCTCAATGTACAAGTTAAAAATTAGTGGGGATAGGGAACATCCCTGTCTTACCCCTTTCCTGATGTTTACTTCTTTACGTTCCTGCTCTAATTCTATTACTCCTGTTTGCTCTTTGTATAAGCTATGTACTGTCCGTCTATCCCTATAACTCATTCCAATCTTTTTGAGTATTTCGAACATTTTTTTCCATTTTACATTGTCAAATGCTTTTTCCAGATCTACAAACCCTATATACACGCTTTCCCCTTTTTCTATTGTTTTCTCCATTATCACCCTCAGAGCTAAGATAGCCTCCCGTGTTCCCCTGTTTCGCCTAAACCCAAATTGGTCTTCTTCTAGTATTTCTTCAGCCCGTTTTGCCATTCGTCTTTGTACAATTCTAGTTAATATTTTTGATACGTGTGCTGTCAAGCTTATTGTTCGAAAATTTTCACATCTATCTGCGCCTTTCTTTTTTGGTATAGTTACTATGATGTTATGTTTGAAATCTTTGGGCATCTCGCCTGTCTCATACATATAGCTTACAAGTTGGAAGAGACGTTCTGTTACTGCTTGACCAGCGGCTTTTAGAGTCACCGCTTGCACCTTATCTGTACCCGGCGCCTTACCATTTTTCAGACCTTTTAATGCTATTTCAAATTCATCTCTAAGTATAGGATATCCCAAGTCATCATTTTCAATGTCTGATTCCTTTGCTAATGCAGTTAGTTCTTCTCCTGCATATAAATTCCCTATATATTCTTGCCATCTACCCACTTTCTCTACATTTTCTATAATGCCATTTCCTCCCGCGTCCCTTATATTTTTGCTCTACGTTTCTATATCCCTAAAATTGATTCTAATTAGTTTGTATGCTTCATCTGTCTTTCCTACTTCCATCTTAGTTTGTACCTCTTTGCACTTTTCATCAATCCATTGTTCTTTAGCTTTCCTGCATTTTTGAATAATTTCCCATTTTATGGCTTTGTATCTCTGTTTTCCTGTTTCGTCTGATTTATTTTTGTATTTTCGTCTTTCTTCTATTAAATTCAGGATATCCTTTGTTATCCATGGTTTCTTATTTACTTTTTGTGTATACCCCAGAATACCTCTGGCCGCCATGTCAAGGCTGGATTTAATGTTATTCCATTCTGTTTCTACTTCCTTAGTATCAGATATTTTCCCGATATCGTTGAGCAAATCATTTGACCTTTTTTCGAATCTTTCTTAAATATCTTTCTCTTTTAGTTTCTGTAGGTCTAAGTGCCTTTTTCCGTTTCTTTTTTCAAATTTTTAACTTTAAGTGCGGCCTTCATAATTACGATGTTGTGGTCAGTGTCTATATCTGCTTCTGGGTAGCTTCTACAGTCTTTTACTTGATTTCTAAACCGTTGTCTAACAAGAATGTAATCTATTTGATATCTTCCTATATCTCCTGGCATCTTCCACGTATATCGTCTTTTAGCATGATGTTGAAATAATGTGTTTGTAATGATTAAATTGTTCTTGTCGCAAAATTCTACCCGCCTATTTCCTCTGTCGGTTCTAGTGCCTAAACCAAATAAACCTACTATCGCTCCTTCCCTACCCTCACCTACCACTGCATTAAAATCCCCCGTAATTATTAAATTTTCATGTCCTTTTACGTGTCTTAATATGTCTTCGATATCTTTGTAGATTGCTTCTACATCTTCGTCACTGTAGCTAGAGGTGGGCATGTATACTTGTATTATTACTGTGTTTACCGGTTTAGATTCTAATCTAACCATGAGTACTTTTTCATTTTTTTGTAAGTAATTTTCTACACAGTATCCTATCTTTTTCCGAATAACTATCCCCACACCCAAATTTCCTTCCTCTGCTCCTGTATGAATTACCCTGAAGTCTCCACTCCAAAAATCCCCCGCCTCTGGCCACCGAACTTCGCTGATCCCTACTATGTCTAGTGCTAACCTATTCATTTCGATTTTTAGGTTCTCTAGCTTACCCACTTGCTTCATAGTTCTAACATTCCACGCTCCGACTCGCAAAATGTTCCCGACTCTTATTCTTAACTTTCCGATCGCATCCTCCGAAGTAGTCCCCTCCCGGAGATCCGAATGGGGGACTATTTTAACTCCGGAATCTTTTACCCCAGAGAATGCCATCATTTTATTATAATTTAGGTACGCTGTGTACTTGGGAGGTAATGTGGTGGTTTCCCGTTGCCTTCCACATCGCGGTAGTGTGTCTTAGACTGCCATACCGACCCCTATGGTCTCTGCCAATCTAAGTACCGAAAGAGCCGCTGCCCTCTTTCGGGGACCTGTCTTAGTTTGGTTCCTCACTAACGACCCTACTACTTTGGTTGGACCTGTAGTTTGGCTCTTTAGCTCATTAGAACACGCAAGCCATTTCACCTGTTCTAGTAATCTAGAACTTCGGCAAGGTGCAGGTCCATTCGAAATGGATTCTTTATAAAAGGGATATATTCTCTTTTAACTTATTTATTTCTACCTTGTTTAAAATAAAACAGTTGTTCGATTAAATCAAACAATGGTTCTTTAATTAAATTTGCTTTTTCTGTTGTAAAATTTATCTACAAAATGTACAATAAAAAACGTGGTCTAATTTTTTAGACTCAGATATTTAAATATGAGAATTTTGATAATTTCTACTAGGAATCAAAATGTCAACAATGAATTGAATATGACCGTAAAGTTTTTAAATACCCAAAATGCACTGATCTGTTTACCTTGGTTTACAAATATTTGTTATATATTCAATTCTAAATAAAATTAGTTCTCTTAATTACTTTATATATTACTGAACTTGAATGACATACTTTTCCGGATTAAATAAAAAAATTGATAATCTTTATTATTTGCAGTAATGGCTAATGTAAGCAATAATTTATACTATAATGAAATCCAAACGATAGAAGTTTTCTCGACTTCCTCGTAAAACAAACAAAAGAAAACGCTACCATTTTAGTTTCAAATATTCGCCTCGTTGTCAAGTTATTCAGAACAGCTGTTGTCAGGTCATGTCTTTAGGCTAACGCTTACCTTAGTAACTAGTTGTACTTTGAAACTTCATTACAACAAATACCTTGTTGAGACTACAAGTGTTAGCTTGCGATTCTTGGACAAACAAGTGACGTCAGCGAACTTTCTACACCTGCATCTTACGAAAGTGTAAACTTGAGCTTCTTCTTTTGAACTAATAACGAATTAAATCCATAACAACGTATTATACTGAACCATTATAGGGAACCATTTTCATGAACTTGCATGCAATCCATCGAAGTAAATCGAAACAAAATAAATCTATAAAACGAGCTATTGAATATACATTATTTTCGACTCTCCTTTAACTTATCTCAAAGCGAGATTATCTAATGGTAAACTGAGAAATTAAAACATGATATATGAACTTGTAAATTTGTAACCTTATAAACTGTGAATTAATGAAACTAGAAATTAACCTGTGAGTAAGCGAGATGAAAAATTAAGCTGCGAGAGCTACAATAAAATTATTTGGTTCATCTTAATAATTATGGCGACGCGTAAGTAGCTAGCCCGGACCATATTGACACCCATGGTGTTTCTAACTGCAGCGAATGGTCAAAGTATATGACTCGTGATTGGGCTATACTGTACTGTTCTGAACATTTATTAGCGTCGTGAAATTAATTGTTTATTTGAATAAACAATGCAGTGTATTTTATAATTAAAATTATAGGCTTTTATAATCGTCAAAAAATATTGTTACAACACAGTTCAGAATGTGTGCTCTCGTGTCGTTTCAACTGACATCGTAGGCTCTAGCAGTAGTTGGCGTAGAGAAGATCTAGTTTTCCTCCCATTTTCGATAGTCAAAATTATAGTTTAAAAAATAACTAAGCTTAATGAGTCTTCAATTAATACAAATTAATAAAAATTTTTGGCAAATGACTCAAAATAGGCAACAAGGGTATCCTGTGTAAGCGTTTTGCCCTAATTGGGGCTCAGCAGGGCAGGAGTAGATACACTACGTATTTAATTTCGTACGTAAAATAGACAATAATTTGCAGCTATTTATTATTTGAAGTATATTATTTTAAAAATATAAGATCTGCAATTTAATACAAATTAAAAACAATTTGAAGACCGAAGTTTAATCAAAGAAGTGAAGATTAATTTACAGATGAAATTTGGGCTGCTTAAAACTGTTTAAAAATAAATATAAAAATTAAGAAATCGTCTTATTTGGATTTTTAAAGAATGGACTCTAGGAACGTAGGACAAAACCATTAAAAGACATTTGGCCGTAAAGAAGTCAGATATATAAAATGTTTAGTTTCAATTGAGTGATTTCATAAAAGACTAATTTTAACTTTAGAATTTAACTTTAAAAATAGATTTTGTGTACAAGTCATTTAAATAATTTGTTTTGGAGGTTGCAAATTCCCGTAAAAAATTTGTGATTACGTAAGATATAATAAACAGGCTGAATATTCAGCAAGGTAGTAGTGTTGAGCATAATTGAGAACTAGGTATCTAAAATATTGTTCGTGAGGAGGATATTGTGAACTCATTATATGTCTAATAGTTTCATTGCTGAAATTTAAATTTGAGAAGGGAGCAGCACGGTATATATATTGCTGTGGTAGCCCCGTCACTTGTTGTAGTCGGATGTAATAAACGTTCTGACTGAACGCCACCGCTCTGTGTTTCTCTCAAATTTTAATCTTTTACTTATTTATTATGCCACGGCTAGCCCTCTTTAATCTACGCAGAGTGCACAACGTTACGATGATCAATTTTTTTTTTACCCCTTAATGATTACCTGTTTGAATTGATAGAACGAAGTCAATCAACATTCATATAACGAAAGGAAATAATATTTACAATTTTTAAAATTCTTTTAAATACACCCTTAAATCAATTAATATTATATGGATTATTTATCCCAAAATTTATATACTTTCAATTCAATATAAAGTCACCAAAAACAACCCCCTCTTACAAAAAAATCTGGAACGTTCTAGACTTTTTTATGATTATTTCGTAAGTTTCAACGTACTCAATGTCCTTGTTGACTCTTTACAAATTAGCGTAAAAATTAATATATTATTAAAATTTAAGTTAGAAAGATTCCTTAAAACTAAATAGATCTGACCTGATTTGTTTCGTGTTGTGGATCAACACCCCCTTACTGTTTTCAATCTAATACCAATGCTCTGATTTGTCGAACCAATATTTCAGTACAGTTACTCTTGCTTTCCAAACATTACCTCGTGCTGTGTTCTATATTTCTCTGCATATGCTTTGAATCTCTTCCCTTAAATACCACTTGAAATTCCAGACTTAGGATCATACATTAGCAGCGTATTAGAATTGTCCTATAATTATACCAGAATTAAAATTAGAATTGTTCTACAAGTGAACCAGAAATAGTCCAGAAACCGATTAGAATTGAATTGTTTCAAAATTAGAATTGTCTTCGACGCAGATTAAAATGTTTTTCTTTCGACGCAGATTAGAAGCCGTTTTCTAAAAAAAAACGGCAAAAACTCTTCATGTATTCTTAACACAATCTTTCTGCAGCACTATTTTCAATACATTATAAACTTTAATTATTTGACGCGTAGATTTCTGGTTAAAAGTGATGTGGATTCAACCTGCATCAAGTGTAGACTAAGCTGTCTTATCACCGCTAGGTGTTAAATAGCTTTTCCCACTATATTTCGATTGGGTTTTCAAGCAGTTTTACAGATTGTTTCAACCAACCAGCTTTTGTCTTTAATATTCCCTATATTTTAAGCTGTTTCTGATGAAATTCCTTCGGATTTCCGTGTCATGGTGTTTATTTGCAATCTTTGATACATTATAATTTGTTATCGTGGCCAAACTTTCAACTTACGTCTGTTGTTGTGTATAGATAATGCTTTTGGATAATTGTACAAAAATAAATGATGTAACTCTAGTGCTGTTTTCGTTCATGTATTTATTTATTTGAAAGTGCGTTTTCTTATCAAAGCTCTTATGGTTCCAGCGTAATTGCGTGAAGATTTATTAGGTTCATTTTATCTTCTGCGTATTTTATCTTATAAACTTGTAGAACACTTCTCAACGTATGTTTAATTACATGTACGATTATTTCTCTGTTGAATACGCATTCTATTGTTGAAAGATATGCTTACTGGCATCGCTTAAAGCTAATTACAGTCTATATACAGGGTGTTAAATGCTTGCTATTTACATAATGTACAAATTACTTATTTTTCTGCTAAATAAATGCAGTTTTCTAATTCCTATTGCTATTTACAGTTACTACTCGACTCTTACTACTCAATGCACCCCTAAACAACCCCTTATCACAGCATTATATATATATAAATATGTATATATATTGTTGTGGAATTATAGGTTAAATAGGTCTAGATAATAAAATTTTAACCACTATGTATATAATAAATAGGAACAATTTATTTATGCGCCAAATTAATCAGTTTAGATACTGAAGACGGACAGTTATTAACATATTTTGTATTTCTAAATCAGAAGGTTAAAATTGCATAAAGGGAAGAAGCTTTAGAGTACATGAAAACTCAAGAATACGCATAAATTAGTTGTAATAGTTTAAATCAAGCGCATGGGATCAGAAACGGAGCTTTTGAGTATAGAAAATCAATAATTTAAACGCATATTTTCATTTAAATAAACGAAAACGTTTGTTTTACAAATCCTAAGAAGTGGTTAAACTCGGAATTATTATTTTAAACGACAAGGGGCTTCGAAGAAACACCTGTTAGTTAAATGTTAAGTTCATAGAACTTGAATAAACCTTGGCACAAAATTCTAGAAAATTGTTTGCGACGGCCGGTCTGACAAGTTGTTAAAAATAACAAGTGCTTTGAAGACTAAGTGAAATGAAAGATCTATAATGTAAAATAAACAGAAAAAACGTATAAGAAAACGTTGGTTACAACTCACGTTTAAAATACACGGGAGAAGTGAAGGCCAACAACAATATCGATTTTCTGTAGCTTGAGAGGGGTTCTAAAAGAGACAGTAAATATGGATGTAACAAAGAGAGGTAGCTAAGAGGTGGAACATTATGACGGGGGAAATCTATATCATTGGTCTAAGGCTGGCAGTTTTGAGAAGCTTGCGTCCGTTGAGGTTATTAAATGAATTTTAGTGTAACAGCCGAATAATCTAGAAATTTTTCAGACGTTACGATCAAAATTTGGAGAATTGGTTTTAAAAATAAGTTTTTCGATAAAAAGAAGTTCCGTGTGGGGTATTGAAAAGCGTATAAATACTCTGGGAAAGATATGAAAGCTCTCTTGCTCTTAGATCTTATATCGCGCTTAGATATCTAATGTAAATGCTAGTACGTGTTCTTACGTTGTCCTAATTATTGTTTATTCTTTGAAGTAGCATACAACATCTTATTTTAAAGTATGTAAAGCTGTTAGTAACGTACCGGAAACGTATTAAAAGTTACAAAAAGTGCGGGTACTACAATAGAATGATAGGATGGTACTTGGGTAAGCGAATCGTACAGCTTAACTAGTATGCGTGAGGTGTAGTAGTATTGAATGTTAAGTTTGGACAAGACAATTATCCGGGTAGAATATTAAAGGTGGTTGCAGAGATTTGGATAGTGAGTGGGGATCAGTTGGATCCAGGCACAATCATGAGGTATATGGACACAACGACAAGGGTTTCTGGTACATATCTTCAGAGGTAACGATGGACGAAACTTACTCCAGGTAAAGAAAATTAATGTCTTGCTTTTTGCTTAAACATTTGTGCTGATATTTTTGTGTTTGAGTGTTTTGACTTATTGGGGGTGTATTTATTACCATAAAAAACTCATTTAAAGGGGTGTATTAATATTGATTATTTAAAAATGTTTATTGATGATATAAAAATGTTGTTATAAGGAGTAAACGGTTCTTAGGCTTTATTTTAAATAAAAATGCGAGGTTAAAAGCATTTAGAGTAACTGGGTTATACTGGGCTCAAAATAGACCAGGATAAAAATCAATTTAGGGTTGCATAATGGTCGCATCTACTCGTCTAAAAGAAATTTGTTGAAATATATTAAAATCAAGAAGTTTTAAGAGATTTAAAGATTGAGATGGTAACAGTATTTATCAAACTGGATGTACCAATGTGTAAGGCGTCGCCGTGGATCAATGTAGTAAGCGTAAGACTACGGATCCCAAGGTCCCGGGTTCAAATCCCGACACGGCCGACTGCTTGAAAAATGGCAGGTGAGCATTTTTCACAAAAATTACGCCCTCGTTCGGATGAGAGGTTAAATGGAGGTCCCGTGTGTGAGTGTTGTCACGCACGTTAAAGATCCCTACCTTGCCTGGAACGGCAAGGGTTTGGCAAAATTCTAAATTTCCAGGCAACAAAAAACTCGCCTCCTGGCCAATGTAGTACCTACAGGTGGAGCATTGGAAATGTAAATGAACTGTACGAATGTGTAAATATTTTCTTAATAATGGAAACTTGTTAATAGGTGTAAATAAAATGGTTGTATGTCTTGTTGCATTATTTGAGTTGTAGTTTCATTTGACTGTGTTTGTAAGAAAGGAATGTACTGAGGATGGTAGATATTCAAGAAAAAGCTGATTACTGAGCTAGCCAGGGTGTGCAGAAATAAGGAGGCGTTCCAAAAGGTAGTGTAAGAAATTTTTTTATTTTTATTTTCAGAAATTTTTTATGACGTCCAATTCGTGGGGTGAGAATTCATTTAGAGAAATCCACTGCAATATATATATATATATATATATATATTGCTGTGATATGCTCCTTTGAATGCGGGAACTGGGTCCTTTCAACAAAAAAATTCTAGTCCCACAGATTGGGCGTCATAAGCTGCTGTGATCCTCTTTTCGCCTCGGCTGCTCACCTAATTTTATAAACCTCCTCATTCATAAAAAAAAACAACACATTCCTACCACAAAAATCAACGTTAACTCTATTTACATCAATATTCAGAATACATTAAAATTTCAAATTTAATATTCAGCATAAATTTTAATATCGGAAAATTTCAAAATTAAATTTATTATTATTTTAATGTGCATCCAGAATTAAAGTCCTTGTAGATGCCTACTAATTACTATAACAATATATGCAGAGTAAAGGAGCATCTACCACCCCTTTACGTTAATTAACCAGGTTCGTCTAATTGAGCTCAAAGACATACCCAAAGTTTCATCATAATTCAGAACATCAATACTAAATACCCTTTCTACTTAAACAAGCAAATTTCATCTTAAAATTAAAATTTTATGGTTAGTACAATTTCACTAATGTCCATTTAAAGTAAATCAATTATAAAGTTATTCAACACACAAAATGTCAAACAAAATAGTATAATTTACCTGAAGGTCACTGTCCTCGTAGCTTCAATGTACATCGTCCCTTTAGTTAATCACACCATTCCAACAGGATTATATTTACGGCTTCTAATTCTCAACGCTTTTAAAATTTTCTCCATCACCATTTATTTAAAGTTGTTTCTGGGCTTTTCCGGCACTCATCTGTGTATATCTGACCCTTGTTTCGTGGATCCAGACACGTATTTGAACCATTTAATTATTAACACCCCGAAAATAGCAGAGAAATTCATGCGTCTTTCACCAATATACGCCAAAACTGCCTACTTTTGTGTATACATTTGTCGTTGTAAATTTTGCTAATTGGTACAGTGATACTAAATTTTATTACCTTGTATCTAAGTGCACTGAAGTACATTCATGTTAGCCCGTAAATAACAAACTATTTTGAATCACTAAAATATACGAGCAAACTTTAAATTATTTTATCAAACTAAAATGCACTGTTTAACATCTTCAATCAAGTCGCGGATGTAAGAGCTTTTAACGCATCGAATAGTCAAAAGTCTAAGAGGCCGAAATTCATATTACCACCGGTATATATAGCAAAAAGCCTGTCTGTCGGTCTGTTCCCCAAAACAGACAATTCTTAAGAATTTCTCATTCTATGTTCCCAGTCCGTCGCTCGCGCGTCGGTTTTACGTATTTTCACTCGCCCCATTTAAATCTCAGAAATTCTCACACGGCACGCAAACATGTCCGAGAAAAACTAATTAATTTTGTACAGAAATTGTTGTTTCTACCTCTGATATTTGCATCCTATTTTCAACCAATTGTGACCCTCGTGACGTTGCTTAAATCACGCCTTTTACTATATGTGTCTTTGCTTGACGCATTTCTCTTTCCTTTTCTAACCTGTTCGTATTGGTGCAAATTGATATTCTTTATTATCGATTATATTTTAGTCCATGTGGACTATCTGGGTTAAATAACCCCGTATCGCACCTTCTCGTGAATATTAAGCCCCGGTTTCTCCAAGATTCTTTGTAAACATTAATTATCTGCAAACTTTTCGCCGAATGAGCTTTTTAAATAAACCCTGTTTTGTATTTCGTGCTAAAGCATTTGACCGTTTCCAATATCCTTAGAATCGACATGGTTATCTAAACAAATTAAACTGAAATTGCCTTTTAAAATACGCAGGTGTGTTCAAACATCCTACTTCTAACTAACACTTCTAGGATTTGCATTTTATTGGGTTTTTACAAGTTTCTATAGATATTATCTGTACGTTTTGTTCAATACCGGTTACTTGAAATAGAGTTAATTAAGATAAATTTTGCACGTAATTTCCATTTGTTTAGGAATAATTACATTACACGCAGAGCTTTTTAATACTGTTTCTTTTGATATAAAGCGTCTTGTACATGGTTTAAATTTCTTATTTTTACTGAAACGACCGAATTTATTTATGCTTCATGGTTTTAATAAAGCGTATTATTTAATAATATTCATTATACACGGTGATTAAAATTATATATTACTCATATTTAGACCAGGGTAGAAAATTAAATAATCACATCAAATAATTTTAATCACCGTGTAGAAGCTTTGGGAAAAGGTACGCGTTATTAAATAAAAGCGTGAAGCATTAAAATTCATTCGTTTTATTAAAAATAAGAGATTTAAATCATATACAAGAGGCTTTATATCAAAAGAAGCAGTATTAAAAAGCTCTACGTAAAGAAACAAATAGAAATTACGTGCAAAATTTATATTAATTAACTCAATTTTAAGTAACCGGTATTAAACAAAGTGTACACATAATAATTAATATTTAATTTGTATTCGCTAAAAATGAAAGGGTAGAAGTCAATTTTAGTTGGAGTTAATTAAACCATTATTAATAATAAGCATAAAAGCCTGTGAAAATCCAAGATTAAAATACCATGAAATAAAGCTCTGAGAATTAATAGTACGATTGAACACCTGCGTAGTTTAAAAGTCACGTACGGCGAAAATTTTGCAGATAACAAATGGTTTCAGAGAATGTTGGAGAAACCGTCGCTTATATTAACGGGAAGGTTAGATACGGGGTTATTTAACCCAGATAACAGTCCATGTGGACTGAAATAATCGATAGTAAGGAATATTAATTTGCACCAATAAGAACAGGGTAGATAGAGACAGATAATATGCGCAAGACCGAGACACATATAGTAAAAGGCGTGAGTGGAGCAACGTCACGGGGTTGCGATTGGTTGAAAATAAAAAGCAAACTTGAGAGGTAAAAATAACATTTCTGTATAAAATTTAGTTAGTTATTTCCAGACGTTGCGAGCCGTGTCGAAATTTCTGAGATTTAACTGGGGCGAGTGCAAATTTCGTAAAAATCGCATGCCGGGCTGCGGAATGGGAACCTAGCATGCGTTGTCCGTTTTGGGAACAAGACCGACAGACGGGCTAACCGCTATATATACCCAGGTGAATATGAACAAGCTCTCTTAGATTTTCGAATTGATTGAATGCGTTAAACAGTGCTTTTGAGTTTTCCGAGATTGATAGAATAATTTAAACAGTTTGCTCGTATATTTTGGTGATTTAAAACAGTTTGTTTTTTACGTGCTACAATGAATGTACTTTAGTGCACTTAGAAAAGAAGATACAAGGTAATAAAGTTTAGAATCACTGTACCAATTAGTCAAATTTGCAACGACAAATGAATACACAAAAGTAGGCAGTTTTGGCGTATATTGGTGAAAGAAGTATGAATTTCTTTGTTATTTTTCGGGGGTGTTAATAATTAAATGGTTCATAAACGTGTCTGGATCCACAAAACAAGGTTCAGATATACACAGATGAGTTCCGGAAAAGCCCTGAAACAACTTTAGATGAATGGTGATGGAGAAAATTTTAAAAGCGTTGAGAATCAGAAGCCGTAAATATAACCCAGTTGGAATGGTGTGATTAACAAAAGGGACGATGTACATTGAAGCTACGAGTGCAGTAACCTTCAGGTAAATTATACTATTTTGTTTGAACTTTGATGTTTTCGTGTGTGTTGAATAACTTTATAATTTATTTACTTAAAATGGACAGTAATGAAGTTGTACTAACAACAAATTTTTAATTTTAAGGGGAAATTTTCTTGTTTAAGTCGAAAGGAGTATTTAGTATTTATGTTCTTGATGAAAATTTGGGTATGTCTTTGAGCTCAATTAGACGAACCTGGTTAATTAACGTAAAGGGGTGGTAGATGCTCCCTTTGTACTCAGACTTAGGTCTGCATATATTGTTATATTAATTAGTATGCATCCTACAAGGACTTTAATTTTGGATGCACATTAAAATGATAACAAATTTAATCTTGAAATTTTCTGATACTGAAATGTATGCTGAATTTTAATTTTGAAATTTTAATGTATTGTGAATATTGATGTAAATAGAGTTAACGTTGATATTTATGGTAGGAATGTGTTTGTTTTTTTTATGAATGAGGATGAAGGTTTATCTAGGGGAGCAGCCGAGGCGATGAACAGAAGAAAGTCAACGGACCAGTTAAGTTAATAGCTTTTTGGTGGAATCACAGCATTCTTGAGACCCAATTCGTAAGGTTCGGTTCAAATACAGGGAAACACAGCAATATATATATATATATATATATATATATATATATATATATAATTTCTGTTACGACTTTCATAATTACAGTAGTAGGTTGCTCTATATTACACGCGGTTTAGTTGTCATAGCTATAATACGAGGGTTGTGGCTTAAATTTCCGGATGTGGCAGTTATTGAATACTTGGTACAAAAATTCGTAAGCTTTGACGTTTGTACTGTCAAGAGAATAATTGCTTATTTTATTTTATAAACTGGATATGCGTCCACTATGCTTGTAGAAGATTATAGAACTACGAACGCGAAATTGTATAGATTTATGTTTTGTTTACTACAAGTGTTCTCTAAAATGAGAAAAAGAAATAGGAGGAATCGCATAATTTTGTCTGACGACAATACAAGTTCTCACAGCAGAGTAAATAACGATTTATTTAATCAATTAAATAGCGCAATTAGTGCCACATCCTCCGCACATTCCTTACCTAAGTTCTAGGGACTTTTTATGTTTTCAAAAATAAAAATTCACTTCTGTGATCAACGATTTTCGACACCAAAATATACTAGAAGCGTCTAAAAGTAGAATTTCTACTGCAGTGTCTTCTGAATGGAAATTGGTTTACTTGCATGGAAAGCTGTATAGATTGCAAGGGGGGATTTTTTTAAAAGAAATAAAGTTACTTTTTAATTCTAAACGTTTTTGCATTCGTCTATTCCAAAATTTTAGTAGCAGCGCTTGTTTGTACTTCATTTTTATAGTAATAATCATGAGTAAATAAATCATTTTCTATTAGAGAACCAAATAACGTTATAGATATTCGATGACAAAATAAGCAGACCTAAAAGCTTTGGAGTATAAAGAATTAAGCTCAATTAGAGCTGTCCTGCGATCAATACGCATTTAACAAATTGCATGTCGCCTCGCCTTTGTTGCCTAGACGACTGTAGAAATTGCGCAAACATAACCTCTCATTTATAGTTGAAATTAGTGTAAAATCGTGCTACGTAAAATACTATGGGTAATAAAATAGACACTTTTACTGAGCAACAGTTAGAAAACTATTAGGTACGTGTATACACCACTTCGTGTTTTATGCGTAGATGAATATCCTATAATTTTTGTTAGGATTGCACATTTTTTACCAGGAAAGAAATATTGAGGTTGATATATGTTTGATCAGCATTAAAGCTAGCAAAGTATGTGCCATTTGTAGAGTACAAAAGCAATTTCGAGATATAGAACCCGAGATCGTACCATAACGGATGACTGGAAATCAACCAGTGACTGTGAGAGTATCTCTTAACAATATGGAGAAAATTCCGGAACTGAAAGTAAGGAATTTCTCGAACCAGTTATAAAAAGAAGCTTTTATTAAAATTAATAAGCTTTCTTTACCGCTTTGCCTTTTTATTTCATATACTTTCATTACATAATGCTTTGGTTATAATACGTGTATCTGATTATATTAAAAACTGTGATTACTAAACAATTCCTGCTCATAAAAGCTTTTTTGCTGCATTAAGAGAGAAACTTCCATTGTTTTCAAAAGCAATATAAAACGATAAAACTAAATACGGGTTTTAAAATCTATATTTTAGTAAGATTTTACTGGAGTAATTAACAGTTTAAAGTTCAATGAGTCTGTAACGAATTTCGGTCTAGCGTTGACCAGAATAAAGGTTTAAATACAAAAAAGATAATTGGTGTGCACCCTGTGGCGCGACATCTTTAAATATCTAATGATTGACAGGTCCTGCTGTGCGAGATCACTCGATTGACAAGTACAAGGCTTTTATATTTAAGGGTTATTAAGATTACAATAGATATATTCAAGAGTCATTTAGAGTACAGTAGAAAATCTCGAGAAGGTAATTTTCATAATTCTAGTAGATTTCTGGAATGCTCGTGATATAACTAGTACAATTTGAATAGGTATAAATTAACTTCAAAGAGTTCAAAAGTTTAGTTGAGTTGTAATTACAGTTTCGATTATAATAAATCACGATTTTAGTTTTATCTGAAGTTGAGTTCTAATGTAAAGTGAGTTATGTATCCCCCAATTTACCTGTATATTAAATAATAGAATCTAATAGGAATTATTAGAAATTGTTAAATAAATCATAAGTCAATTGCAACAATGTAATACAAGGATAAACTAGACAGGTTATTAACAGTTCATGAGAACGGATATGTAACTTTGTATCCGAGACGATAGCGATACTGCAGGTGGCAGGTTACAAACGGTTGAGATATCGCAATTACCTAGAAATAAGATTAACACAATGTAACAAAGCGTAGAATTAAAAGTAAAGCAGACATGAAATCTGCAAGTTCCCACAGCCATGTGAGGGGATAGGATATTATAAAAAGCCCGGGAGTTTTAGGACCCGGCAGTCAGTCTTCAAACTCCATACTTCGTTGTTCAAGCTACTCAAGTGAGTCAGTCAAAGTTTTCAGCTTTAGCATTGCAGTTTGCTTAGGCGACTTACAACATTAGTTCAATTAATTCATTTATTTTAATTTAAAGTTAAGATCCGTTTGTCAAAATTCCACATTAATTTCTGTATTAACTAAAAATAAATTTCTTAAGTTTTGGAAACGTTTTTTAAAAACGCAGCTCCTAAGGCCCGAACCTTAACTGGCGCAGCGTACGGATGTCAAAAGGGCAGTAAGAATCCAAAAATCGGAAGACTGGTGACCAAGAATTTCAATTCGCAATTTTGACAGAAACCAAACAGAAGTTGGATAAGATACACAAATCGATCGACTCCAACAAACCAAACCAACGTGGACAACGTACAAGTATCGACGAGTCCATGGTTTCATCAAAGAAATTAATATAAGTTCATTTCCTTAAACCAAATTTATTTTACAGACTATAATTGATATATGCTAGTATAAGAGAATTCTTTTTTATTATTTTATGTACAGACTTTTTATTTTATGCCATTTAACAAAAATAATTCACTTATAATTCATGGAAATTGTTTACAAGCACGAAAAACTATATTTAAAGCAAACAAAAACTGTTCTATGAGACTTGAATTTTAAAGAGATTTTTAAAGCAAAAGAAACTTGATTTTTAAGAGATTTTTTTTACAATTATTAAAACAAACCGAAGAATAACAAAATAACTAGCGCACATTTATTAAATTAATACCATACGTAACCGAACTACGAATAATTATTAATACAAAATTAACGGGCGCACAAGTATTAAACTAATACGGAAACGCAACGGTTTAATCCAGCAAACGTAAAAATATACGTAACTAACCCCAACATTTAGAACCAAAAGCAAAACGCAGTTCTTACAAACAATTAATTACAGAAAAAACTATTTAAAACTTGACCTTCTATCATACCTTTATAAATTACAGCAACGCACTCTGCAAATCTATTATTAACCTAAACCAATGAACCATTGTTAATTAAAAAACCAGCGTGCAAATTTACAACGCAATCCTCACATAAGATAAGACCGGAAATTATCAGTGAATAAAAACATCATTCATCCCACACAACGTTATTAAAAGCTATTCCAGTACAAATACCAAATAAAAGTAAACATTCATCATAAAAGGCTATAATTAACCCATATAAAAAACGCGTATCACAAACTTTATAACTACATTACTGAAAGCTATAATTACAAAGACGTGCATCATAATCGAATATTCTTAATACGGAGATATCTAAAAATAATTATCAGACGCAACATTTATGCAGTAATTAAGGAAGTAAAAAAGCGATTTATTTAATTCTCACACCAACTGAAGGCAACATCTTTCAGAAAAATATTAACAAATTGCATATTAAATTAAGCAAAAGCATTGCGCAATTTATTTAAAATAATCACGAGACTGAAACTACATCCTCAAGTAGACATAACTTTTTAATTAAATTGCAAAATCAATATTGTAACAAAGTAATTAATTGAAAACCTGCAAACCTTATATATAAAACTCAAGGTAACGAGACAGACAAGTTACACGTTTATGCAATACAATTAACACCCACGGATAAAATATAATTACAATAGACCTGATAAAATCAGCAGAACTAAACGAAGATAAAGTCATAACTGACTCAAAACATACCAAGTGAAGTAGGTACCGCGAGAAATTATTTATTCATGTTGGAATCTTTCAGAAGGCAAAACCCAAATAGAATTTACCACAAATTATCGTCCGCGAAATAAAAACAAACGAATTCAAGGCTACAGCAATTAACCCAGCATTATTGAGTATAAATCCCACAAATTAATTACAGCACCGTGTAACCAAGTACAAATAATAGCAATTACGATTTTATAAAAAACTCGACGCAATCTGAACTGAAAGTTAACAAATCCAACCAGAAATAACGATATAAACAGCGAAATAAATCTCAATTTTTACAAAATTTGAAATTACTCAAATGCGAAAGCAACCCTAAACCAAAACGAGTGCAGATATGAAACTTTATTTGGAGACGATTCAAACTTTTAATCGCGAGCAAGCTCACCTCAGAAGTTGCATCAAAGCATGCGAAATGTTTTTGAAAACCTTCTACAAACCCGGAGGTAACGAAAGAAATTCATTACTTTTACGCCTAATAATAAGTAAACTAACCGGACGGGCACTAACCTTAATTGCCAGTCGAGACGATCTAGATGAATGGCAGGACTTTAAACGCATACTAATTGCATATTTTGGCAACCAACGTAATATAAAATGCCTTGTACGCAACCTGATAAACCTCAGAATGGAAAATTACCAATCCCCGTATCAATTCGGAATGAAATATAAAAACGCGAGAAGTCTAATCCTAACGAAATTAAAAATCGAAGAAACCGATCAAAATATTCGACATTTAAAAACGAAAATGTATGACGAAATGGCACTGCACACATATATAAATGCTATACCAGAACGACTATCGGATAAAATTAGATTCCAACGTTCCCAAAACTTATAAGAAGCTATGAACCTGGTAGTAGAAGAGGAAAATGTAATGTATTACCGCAACAGACTATACAACCCCAACGCAAATAAAAGTTATTCAGCGATAAAAACTATACAAACTGCGAGACAAACAATCCCCCAACAAAAATTTACACCCTTCAACGCACAAACAAATCAACCGCGAATTAATAACTCAAATTTCAATAATACGAATTTTAATAGTAAATATAAACATTTTTCGAAACCAACGTTTAACCCAAATTTTACGAAACCCGCATTTCAACTAAGATTCAACCAAAACGGAAATCAACAAAGACCAGCATTCAGCGCGAACCCAGTTAGAAATGCACAATTGACAAATAATAATAACAATCCTAATAATTATTATAAACCAACGCCCATGGATACTTCATCTGGTAACACCAGACAAAATACAAAAATAACCCATATACAACCAAACCCACATCAAAAACGCAATTTTACATCGGAAGAACTATTTCACCAAAAAGTAGAAAAATTTGACAATTAACAGATTAACAGATTAACAGATTAATTACATTCAGCCTAGTACGAACGATGAATCAAAGCATGTAGAAACTTATGAACGCGACGAACAATACAAAACTTACGAGGAGGACGATGAAGAAAACTCGTGCCCAAATTTTCAGATAGACCGATTCATAAACGACCAAACTTAATAAACTTAAATAACATGAATCATCTAGTACTACCATACATAGAAATACCCCATGCCGAATTTACAATACTAATCGATACCGGATTCTATAAAACATTAATTAGCCCCAGAACCGTGAAGAAACATTATTTAGATTAAGTAGAAAGAGAACCATTTAATATTAAAACAGCCCATCAAACGACATTACACCAATTCATAGCTAACATTCCCTTACCGAGAACATTTAATGTAAAATGAAACATAAATTTTGTATTTTCGAATTCAACGACAAATAGGACGGACTAATCGGAATGGACCTTCTAAGAAAATTAGGAGCCAACATTGACATAAAAAACCCTTTATTGACGAAATACGGAAAGATCCCCATTAAATTTCAAAACACTCAAATCGAACAGATATACACAATAGAACCCCGAACGGAAAGAAAAAAAAAATTCCAGTAAATTCAAACTAGAAAGTAGGAATAATAAATCATATAACATTTCAACAAGGAGTAGAGACCCCAACTGCCTTAGTACAAATAAAAGGTAATTATGCCACTATAACGATATTAAATTCAAATGACTACCCCGTAGAACAATAATTAACCAACCCAATTAACGTAGAGGAATTAAATTTTAACGAAATGGAAATAGATAAAAATTTAAAAGACGATTACAAACCCGTAGAAAACGACGAAATGTTAAAAGAAAATTTAAGTAAGATTCGCTTTAATACCGACATTAACCAAGAAGAACAGAGAGCAATTAAAAATTTATGTTTTGAATACCGCGACATATTCCATTATAAAGGAATACCCTAACATTCACTAATACAGTCAAACATAATATCGAACTAACGGATAACAAACTAATCTTTACAAAAGCATACAGACTACCTCGGCAAGTCAGGAAAAAGCTGACAGACAAGTAGTAGACTTGTTAGAACAAGATATCATACAACACTCCTACTCACCATAGAGCAGCCCAGTATTAATGGTACCCAAGAAGTTAGACGCCTCAGGCAAGGGAAAATATAGAATGGTAATAGATACAGGAAGTTAAACGAAAAAACGGTAGATGACAAATATCCACTACCGAATATAACCGAAATTTTAGATAAATTAGGTAAATGCCAATATTTTTCAACACTAGATCTCGCCTCAGGACACCATCAAGTAGAAATGGATGAGAAAGCATTTAGCACACCTAGAGGACATTATAAATATAAACGAATGCCATTTGAATTAAAGAACGCACCCGCTACTTTTCAACGAGTTATGAACAATATATTACGCAGAAAACACAACGAGAAATGTCTTGTGTACCTAGACGACATCATAGTTTACTCAACATCATTAGTAGAGCATTTAGAAAGATTAAGAGAAGTATTTGAAAGACTGAGGAAAGCACATTTTAAAGTACAGCTAGACAAAAGCGAATTTTTACAGAAAGAAGTATCATTTTTAGGATATATAGTAACGCCCCAAAGAGTCATGCCGAACTCCAACAACACAAATGCCGTACTAATTTACCCCTACCAAAACAAACAAAGAAATCAAAGGATTCTTAGGACTTAGTGGTTACTACCGCAAATTCATTAAAGGTTATGCTTAGATAAACAAGCCCCTGACAAATTGTTTAAAGAAAGGAAATAAAATTGAACACACCCCAGAATGCATAAAAGCCGTAGATAAAATTAAAATTATATTAACAAATCACCCCGTACTAGAATACCCGGACTTTTCGAAACCATTCATACTAACGACAGACGCATCAAATGTAGCATTAGGCGCAGTATTGAGCCAAGGAAAAGTAGGTAGCGACAAACCCATCAGCTACGCATCCAGAACCCTAAATGAAACCGAACAGAAATATAGCACCATAGAGAGAGAATTATTAGCCATAATTAAGGCAACAAAATATTTTAGACCATACCTATACAGAAGAAAATTTTACATATACACCGTTCATGGATCATTAGTATGGCTATGCAAACTAAAAGAACCAAATTCAAAATTACAACGATGAAGAGCCAGATTAGAAGAATACGATTACGAAATTATATACAAAAAAAGGAATTTATAATAATAACGCAGACGCCTTAAGTAGAATACAGCTCAATGCACTAGAAACAGAATCCATTGTAGAAAACGTAGACGAAACGGAAATAAGAGAAGACCTAGAAGAAATAGACACAATACATTCGACACAAAATGAAGAACCGAAAATCGCGATTAAAATTTTAAACGAAGCAATTGATATAAAACGCAATCAATTTATAATTACCAAAGTTTTAACCAACCCCAACCCTGTAAAATACACAAAGACAGACAATAAGAAAATATACCAAATTCAAATAACTAAAGACGACAACGAGGAGCAAATAATTAAAATACTAAAAGAATACACCCCAGAGAAAAAAACGATTTTATTTTATTTTAACACCGAACATTTATACAAAAGATTTTCAGAATTGTATGTTAAATTATTCAATAACTCCGGCCCTGAACTTATTAGATGCACAAGAAAATTAATAACATTAGACGACCCTGACGAAATAAACAATGTGATTAGGTATCAACACGAAGGAAAAACCAACCAACGTGAAATTAATGAAACAATAAAGCAACTTATAAGACGATATTATTTTAAAAACATGAAAGAATTAGCTCTAAGACATTCAGATTCACGCAACCCTTACGACATACATTATAACAAAGAAGTATATTAGCAATATGCCAAAGATCACAAGGAGAAACTAAAAATAACTTATGACAAAGTAAAAGATAAATTAGATAACTACAAAGAACGTATCACCACAACCCGTAATAAGAATACCGATGCAAATAAATTTTCAATAGGACAAACCGTATACGAGAAAAATTTCCAAAGTAAACGACACAAAACAGCACTCAGAATCGTAGGCCCATTTAAAATTAAGAGAATATCCGACAAAAACATAACCGTAGTAGACAACGGCAAGATAACAAAGTATATTCACTTGAAAAACCTAAGACACCCTGTCATTTTAGATGGACAATCATCACCCTTACCTTCAACCTCCGCCCAGGTAGAACGGATAACGAAATACTAATTGAAGATATAAAAAACAATCCTGGTATATTACCAATAAAATGAGAAAGTATGCGAAATACCATATCGTATTGGACATTCGCACAAAAATTCGACTTAACCCAACTAAAACAAGAATTTCAAACAATCAAAAATAATTATTACCGATTAAAACAATCAATAGACACAGCAAATTCGGAAAGAAATACGCCATAGAAATGATGAAAGTATTTTAAGCGTTGCTGTGATACAAATACAGCAAATTATAACATTTAAAATTGTTGACTTACCTTCCCTTCTAACATTTCTTCTCCTGGCTAACTCAACGGAAATGATGGAATTTATAAAATGAAATCAAACTCAGCAATATCATAAAGCATTTATACAGTTTAAAATATTTTCTCTCATACAAAATCATATAGAACATTTACAGCATAATTTCTTTCAAACATCAAATTATTTTTAACTGGTACCTATTTACTTAATTGTCATAATGTTTCTTACCTTATTTAAGTTTAAATTTACAGAACTAAATCTCTTCTCTTATGGATACTTTACCTGGCTTTGATTACCACACTTGTAAGGTTTGTTTGGCCAACAAATCCTTGACAGATAATCTATTAAAAAGTCAGAGTGCTTTGAACTATAATCATAAATTTCCTGATAAATGCCCTTACAAAAAATATTATTGTATAATTAAGACCTATTCTAATTTAAATTCAAATGACAAATACTTAAATATCAGTTACAAATAATGTTTTAAAAGTAATACTTGCAAAAATCCACAAAGCGCTTCTTCGATTCGTGATCAGATATCCTCTGCTTATTGTCTTTATTTTGAATTGACGTTCAAATCCCAGTTTACAAGATTTTCATATTATTTATATCTTCATTTAGAAACCAGTATTCACTCTCGGTTTAATTATTCAATAAAAGTTTAAATAGTTTTTTATATCAAAGCATTTCCCATCTTCATTGTATATTACAAAATCAAATAATTGCATTTTCCAATTTTCATATTTGCGCAGGTTACGTTTAAAACTAGCTTCTGTATTCACAGTTAAAATAGGATTTGGAATTTCCATGTCAAGGACATGAATGTGGTCCAAAGAATCAAACTACAGTTGGAATTTACGACTCGGACTTAAGTATGGGTTACGGATATACCCAAAATACAAAATTCAAAACCGGGAGCTGGACTAAAAATATTAAACGTTTCCATTAGGAAAGCAATAAAAATATTAGTCATTTACTACTCACGCAGAAAACATAAAGATTACCATTTAATATTTTTGTGTAATTGATGTATGGAACAATTCATTACGGTATGTGAGAAACAATTTCTAATTTGCTATACAAGAGTTTTTCATTATTGTTTTTAAACAGTATTGGTATAAACAACTTTTTAATATTGTATAGAAAACATACAAATTATATGCATCTATTGTATTTTATGTTTGTTTGTATAACTTGTTTCAAAATGCAAGCGCGATCTTCACAGCAAATCATGGCAGATTTGTTCAAATCTATCTGTAGGCCTTTTGAAAGAGTGGGGGTTGACTTTGGTGGTCCTTTTATGATTAGGTCTTCCAGACTTTGAAAGCCTCTTGTAACCAAAAGTTACATTGCAATCTTTGTGTGCATGGCTACTAAAACTACATATAGAGCTTGTTCCATCCTTATCAACAGAAGTATTCTTGCTTACTCTTAAGTGTTTCATTGCATAAAGGGGAAACCCAACAATAATTTACAGCGATAATGCTACAAACTTTCTTGGTGCACGCAATCAATTATGAGAATTATTTGATTTTTCCAAAATCCTGAACACTTAAATGCTATAAAGTCATTTGCTGCTGAATGGAAGTATATTCCTCCTCACAGTCCCCATTGGGGTGGATTGTGGGAAGCTGCCATAAACAGCACCAAATACCACATTCGTATCGTCTCAGCAGATACAAAATTGACCTTTGAAGAGTTTAGTACTGTTTTATGCCAAATTGAAGCAATCCTAAATTCGCGCCCAATAAGTCCAATGTCCAACGATGTATCTGATTTGACCTGTTTAACACCAGGTCACTTCCCCATAGGTACTAACTTAACTTCATATCCTGAAAGAAAGGTAACACACTTGGCCAGAAAATAGACTTTCTTTTATCAACACTGTTCCAAAACTCAACAAAATTTCTGGAACCGTTGGTTTGTGGAATATTTAAACAGACTGCAAAATGGACTAAAATGGTTAGCTCCTTCTGAAAATCTCCAAATAAATGAGTTAGTCCTTTTGAAGGAGGATAGCACTCTGCCTTTGAAATGGCCACGTGCTAGAATCCTCGAAGTTATGCCTGACCCTGACAAAAAAGTCGGAGCAGTTAAACTAAAAACATTCGATTGTGTGATAACCAGACCTATCACCAAGGTCTGTCCATTTCCTAGAGTAGCCTAGGTTAGGTTACAAGTTGATTGTGTTCATATGTGTGTTGAAGTCGAGGACTTTCAAGGGGGGAGTATGTTGAGAATTCACTTGACTTTTTCTTTATTCTAATATTTTTCGAGCCGTCCTTAGCTTCATATTAATTCAAATTCTGTTTGATGTATCCTTTGAACGCACCCCACTTAAGAGTAGCTTGGTTTTCCGATAACGCAGGCGTTATAGTAGTATAAGTCGTCTATTCGTTGTGTGAGGTTCAAAATAGAACATCCAATGTTTCAATCCTTAAATACAAATATTTAAACTGGAATGCTTAAATTAAATTACTTAAATGCAATAATTATTGTATTTTATCCAAGTATAAATTGTGTAGTGTGTGAGCAGAAATTTACATACAATTTTTAAATGCAGATAACAGGTATCGTAGTTGTAAGAATTAAACGTTGCCGTGTGGACTCAATCAACCTTATTTATCTTGTTAGAACACAGAAATAATATAAAAATATTTATGCCGATTTTACGGCATATTTTCCTGTCATCTGTTTATTATTATGTATTGATTAAATAGTGTGTTCAAAACGGCTGTCGTTCATTCTATTTTCTAGCTTTCGGACGCGTATCAGCGACCTGGTCCTTATCTATTGAAGAAAAAATTAATAAATAAATTTAACTGTTGAAATCACTACTCAGTAATTGAGAACAAGAAATTCCAAAAGGTATTGAAGCGTGCTACTACTACCGCGTTTCACTAATTTAAAACAAGTAATAACAAGAGTCTTTATTACTCACCGTTCACAAGTCTAATTAACAGTATATGCCTTATTTATAGATGTTTTCAGTTCACTTAACAATGAAGCACTATTACACTAATGAATTTACAAGCACTAATATCTTCTTAAACTAGCTTCTTTAGGATTGGTTCATTAACAACACTAACACAACTATTTATTTATTACACTTTGTCTATTTATGTATTGTACAAGCTGCATGTACATTAGACACGTGCACTTAATATAACATTTATGTATACTATTGGACTTCCAAAAGCTCAACTACTTTTACTTTACACGATATAATTTATATTAGATATTCTGGTATAGACTAACTTCTTACATTCATAAGCGGTCTTATATATACCCTGAATTAAAGAGACGACTCATTCTACAGTAATTACTAGAATCTTCCCGGTCCATGGAGAATATACAGTGCTTGCGGCGTTTTTGGGTGTTTGATGGGTTGCCTAATAGTAGCTCGCAACGGTATTGTTAAAACCAATTTCTTTCCCGCATTCGACAATGTAAAATGGGAAATAAGTGTTTGAAATACTCAAAAAGATTGGAATGAGTTTTAGGGATAGACGGATAGTACATAGCTTATACAAAGAGCAAACAACGGTAATAGAATTAGAACAGGAACGTAGAGAAGTAAATATTAGGAAAGGGGTGAGACAGGGATGTTCCCTATTCTCATTAATTTTTAACTTGTACATCGAACAGGCAATGAATAATGTCAAATGCAGTAAGACATTTGGAATTATTATGCAGGGACAAAAGATTTATATGCCAAGGTTTGCAGACGATATAGTAGTATTAACATCAAGCAAGTTAGAGTTAGAAGCAGCCCCTAATGAAATGGAAACAGTTCTAACAGGAGATACGATATAAAAATTAACAAAAATACAACTATAACAGAATTCAATAAGCGGACCGGAGTTAGGACGAATCAATAAAACTATTCACCGAATAGATACAGGAGAGGCACAACCTATAAAACAGTTACCATCCTCTTTCGTGACATATGCTTGATATCTTAAACAAGGAAATTGATGATATGTTGAAATTAAAAGTAATACAACCTTCCAAATCACTATGGAATTCACCAATTGTAATAGTAAAGAAAAATGGGGAATTTCGTATATGCGAAGAAAATTAAATGCGGTTACGAAAAAGGATGCATATAGATTGCCTTACGTTAGCGATATACTGGAAAAGTTTAGTGATGCTAAGTTTCTTACATCCATTGATCTTCAAAAAGCTTTCTGGCAAATAGAACTATCACCAGATTTGTGTGAAAAAACTACGTTCACCGTACCAAGGCAAGGACTCTACGAATTTACAGTATTACCACTTGGCTTATGTAATAGTCCACAGACTCTACAACGTCGCCAGACTTTGAAAGTCATATGAAAACACTAAATGAAGTTTTTCAAGCCATGAAAGAGGCAAATTTAATGATAAACTTCAAAAAGTACGAATTTTGCAGACCGGCGTTAAAGTATTTGGGGCATGTGATCGACCGAGATGGACTGCGCACAGATTCTGGCGAAAGTGCAAGCGATCGTTAACTTTCCAACACCTACCAACCCAAAAGCAATCAAGAGATTTTTGGGCATGGCAGGTTTGGTACAGGCGCTTTATAAAAGATTTTTTTACGATAGCAAATTCGATTTTAATACTTATAAAAGGTCGTGCGATGAAACAATCTATAAAATGGAATTCCAAAGCAGAAGAAGAGTTTCAAAAATGAAAATCATTACTGGTTACATCAACAATATTAACCAGTCCCAATTTTTCTGAAAATTTCATAATCCAAACGGATGCATCAGAAGTTGGTCTTGGTGCAGTTCTGTTACAAGGAGAATGAAATAATGAAAATGTGATTGCTTACGCAAACAAATCGCTTTCCAAGCAAGAACGAGCTTACTCAGCAACAAAAAAGGCGCTGTTAGCTATTATCTTTGGAGTGGAAAAATACCGGCCCTATATTGAAGGAACCCAATTTAAGATTATTACTGATCATTATTCATTGATATGGTTGGACAGGCTAAAAAATTCTTCAGGCAGATTACAAAGATGGAGCCTTCGTCTATCTGTTTTCGTATGAGGTCATACACAGAAAAGGAAGATATAACGTAGTGCCTGATGCACTATCCAGAGCACCAATACAAGTAAACATCAAACCATATGTAGGAATCGATGTGAACCATGGTATACAAAAGTGATTGAACAGATACAGCAACTTCCGGATGATTATCCTCTATGGAATGTTGAAAATGAAACATTATACAGATATGTTGTGAATAAGCACAATATAGTTTCTAATCTGACAGAGTGGAAGCAAATACTTCCAAAAAATTACTGAGACGGAATTATTGAAGAAAATCATGACAGTCCTACATCTGCACACCTTGGTACATTCAAAACGTATTCCAAAATGGCCGAAAAGTTTTATTGGCCACGAATAAAATTTGACGTAGTTCGTTACGTTAGAAAATGTTCTATTTGCGTGGCAGCAAAAAAGTAGTACACTTGTGCAACCTGGTTTGATGAGGAACGCAAGGGAGGTAAGACACTCTTTTCAAATGACATCGATCGATATAATGGGCCCATTGTCTAGGTCTAACAAAGGCAATGTGTAAATTTTGGTCGTTTACGACTGGTTTGCCAAATATATATTAGTTTACCTAATGAAAAAGACTACAGCTAACACGATAGTTCATTTTATTGAAATCAAGTTTTCCTAGTATACGGGGTTTCGCAGAATATAACCAGAGACAATGGATTGCAATTTATTAGTAAAATATTCAAAAGTTAGTACAAGGATACAAAGTCCAGGAAGTCTGGTACAGTGCTAACTATCATCCACAAACCAACCCAGTTGAAAGTACCAACCGAGAAATTGTCACCGCTTCACGATCTTATGTAAATGAAAATCATAAAAGTTGGGCCAGTCGATTCCCATTACTGGAGAATATTATGGCAAGTTATCAGAATTTTCTAAGCAGGATCTCACTGTTCATTCAAGGAACAGTTGATCAAGGATATGAACGAGCTTTCAGAACTATATAATGAAGTGAAGGAAAAACTTCACTAAGCTTATGAGCGCAATAAGAGTTATTATGATTTACGGCGTCGCCCTGTGTAGTACTCGAAAGAGATTTCGTGTGGAAGAAAAATATGGTTCAGTCAAAACCTCTGAAGGTTTTTCTCAGAAGCTAGCACCAAAGTATGTATGTTGTTGAATAATAGAGAAAACGGGAACTATCACTTATCGTCTGAGAGACAGTAAGGGCAAAGACATTGGTATTTGGCACGTTAAAAATTTGAAACTACATACGTAAAATGTACGGGATAGATCTGCTGACTGTCCTCTTGGTTTCGGTAAAACCGCCTAGGTAAACTAGTTTTTCTGTTGGGGGTGGGTTTGCAACCTGCTATCCGGTTAGTTTGTTGGGACCCCATTTTCAAATAAGGGACTCTGGTTTTCTATTAGAAAATGTTTGTTATGAGTTTCTCATGTTGGGACAGGGTAGTGTAACAGGTTAAATTTTTTTGTTACAATTTTTGTTAGTTAGGCAATGTATTCTACTTATTCTGGTAGATAGACAACTATACATACAGACGTTGAGAGAACGTGTTTAATTGAAAACAACATTCTGTTAGTTATTTTTGGGTAACTATCTGTGTTTAGGAGGGATATTATCTACTTTTTTAGATACGCTACTTTTGTCTTTCTTTTTGATTTAAGCACTGAGCGAAAATGGGTTTTTTTTTTAATTTGAGCTTGGCCTGAAAAACATCAGGTACTTGGATGTTCAAAAGTTAGTTTCTTCACTTTGTTTTATTTTGCAAAGCCAAAAGTGGGTAAGTCTATTTCGCCTTTATTAATTTGAAATTGTTAAATCTGACGAGGGTGTTTCATTTCAGCACTTAGTTACGAGTTCACGTGACATTAAATTATTGCGAGAAGCACGCAATACTTAATTATTCCCGTGAGCACGTGGAAATAATTTCGATCCTGGCGTATTTACTCTGGTGTTAAAAATACGTATTATTTTAATAGAATTCGTACATGGTTGATTCTAACCAATAAGTTTGGGACATCTCAAACACCATTTGTTGCCACTCTGAACGCATATGGCAGTGCAGCAGTAATTTTTGATGAGTATTGTTACCAATTGTCAATTATTGGTGAGGAATTACTGATTTTGTCTACTCACTGCTATGTTTTTTTCATGCAACATTGGTTAAACAAAGTGTATGATTTTATTAGTAGGAATAACAATTCAAAGAATCCACTGCAGTCCTGAAGAAAAGAATGCAGACCATTTATATTTTAGTACGAAAAGTTGGTAAATTAAGTTACTAAAGAATTGATGGTGAAGTAGCAACGGAAGTGTAGACCGTAGGCAGACCCCTCGATAAAGTGGCTGACCTAGATTTGTTTTGAACTTTTCTTGATAAGCAGGCCAGGAAGCTTACACACGTAGCATCCTAGAATTTATATTCGCGTTGATCGAGCATCGGTAAATAGTAAATTACATTTTTTCAGCAAACCCTGGAATTTAAATAGATGAAATGAGATGACCCATGCATCGGTAGTTAATAAACAGGTAAATTATTAGTGTTTCTGGACGTGCTTAATTTGATTTGAAAAAATCAATGAGTGGAATTTAAGTCAGAGTATCGGTTGTGATTTTCCTCTTTGTATATGCTTGATAAATATGTACATACGTACTGGTAAATATAAATTATAATTGGTTCATGAAGAGACGGAATAAGTTTGTTTAGATTTAAGCATAATATTATTGAAAAAGAAGTTAGAAACCTTTGAAACGTAAGTGTGCGTAATAATCGAAACGCAAGCTTTATTTGTGGAATTTAATTGCCAGTAAGTTTCTTTGTGTAAATTGGAATGGCAAATGCAGAAAAGTTGGTATTGCGCTGTTTTTCTATGTGTTGTTAAAGACATTCCCAAATTAATGGGATTTAGAAATTCGTATTAATCAATTTAGAAACCAAAACAATGGAATGGCAGTATTAGTTAAAGACAGATGTTTTAAGGAGTTTTGTTTATAATGTCCGGCCACTTGAATGTTATATTAGGTATGTTTTTTATTCTTAGGTTAATGTGTGTATATTTCCGGAGTTACTGTTAATAGAGTTTAAGCTTAGCTGGATTTTTATTTGCAGTTATTTATTAGATATTTATAGATAATCATTGTGAACGGATATCCAGTTGCCTCAGTGATAAAGTGGTATTTTGGGATAGGCCTTTATTTTGAAAACTTCTTTAATTTGATAAAATGTTAAGGAGTATTTTTAATGTATGGTAGATAAAGGTAGAGTATGAGAAGACGAAAACATTCCAGCTTACTAATATACAAATATTATTATCAGATACAAGCAAAGAAATCTAAAATTTATACTTGCAGGTCATATAGTGCTTATTATCATCTCATCTCCAACGTAGTTAATGATTTTAAATATCTCCTGATACCATTTTAAAACTGAGGTTAAATACCCATTGTATAAGATTCTCCATATTCTTGTAAATCTTTATTTAGAATGTTAATTTTTGAAGTGTATCTTCTATTTTTAATTAATTAGCTTTAAAGCAGCTTTTGCATCGAAGAATGTTCTATCTTCACTGTATTTTACAAAATAATCATGTTTCATCAAATTATTGCATTTAATAACTTCTCTATTTGAAACTACTCAATCGTATAACTTTTATGTTGTAAACTATTTACAGCATACAATTCTGCTTTATGTATTACATGGTCAATCTCGTGAATCGCAAAATCTATGAATGTAGATTACTTCGGCTTATATATAAAATTATCTCAATACGTCACCATTCGAAATTTTCTGTATATACCTAAAAACTTAATCACCTACATGCTGTAATGTGTCCGGGAATGGCACGCTTTATGATCTAATTAACGTTAAATATGATTTATGCATGCACTAAAACGTGCTGTTTATACTTTTCTAATAAACGAAGTTAATTGTCGCGTCGCATTTTATCTTATTGAGACATGGACATTATAAAATATTTCTTATACATTTATTTTTGTTTTACGACTTTTAATCGTTGCGGGTTTTTTGTATCGGTATTTATTTATTTAATGACTTTTAAAAACATTTCTAGTAAAGATAAGGCATTTTTCGTTCTGAATTAAGAAGGTTCTGAATTAATATTAAAACTCACAAAGTGTTATTTTAAACAAGAATGAATATTTTATTTTTGATATTGTATATGCACGGAAAAATATTTAAAGTATGTGTTTGCTTTTTTATGGTTGATTTGTGTATTAATACATTACATATTACAGTAAAATTATCTAACTAATTTAAGCTTCAATTGCTTTCTTAACGGTTTTGCAAATGCAAAAAGATTTGCACCTTAATAATTGCAACAAAAAAAATTATTTTTTAGGCGATGTATTAAATCGCTTTGTTTTTATCTCTGTGAATGATTATGTACAGACTTATAAATCAATCACGCGAGTCGACACTAATGATTTTTTCTCAGAACCCTTGCATCTCTACGGTGTAAGATATCCCGTAAACACTCGTTAGAAAAGAGATAATTTTTGTATATAGACCGGAACTTTTATTAAAATGTTTCATTCATAAATTCGATCACTACTTTGAGAAGAGATTGTTTTAAAATATTCAATACGCGTACTGTAATTTATAATTACCATGTAACGGTGAATACAGAAGTTAGTTTTAAACGTAATCTGTGTAAATATGGAGATTGTTAAATACAGTTATTTGATTTTAGTAATATACAATGAAGATGGACAATTCTTCAAGATAAAAAGCTATTTTAAAAATTTAATTGAATAATTAAACGAGGATGTACATTGGTTTCTAGAGGGAGATTTATATAATATGGAAATCTTGTAAGCTGATTTTGAACGCCAATTTAAATATAGAAGCAGAAAATCCAATTAGCATCTAAAATTGTAGTTTTAGGACCGGTTTTAGTTATCCATGGCGCGTGCTGTTCTTCTTTGTTTAATACCCAAGGTTAATGTGTCGCATCGCTTCTTTCTAACAGTGAATACGATTGGTAATAAATATTTCTTATCAGATATTCCCGGGATTTTACAGGTTTTTGTGTTTCGGTCGCTTCTAGGAATAAAATGTTTATCCATTAATGATATTTATGTCGTCCTAAAATACTGATGACTCATCCTTTTATATACCAAAAAATTTCTATTTAGAACAAATTGCTGTAATCCAGGGGTAATTAATTTAAACTTTATTTGCATTTAATGCAAAAAGGGGTTGCGTTTTATAGAAAACACTAGCTTTCGTGTTTCCGTACACAAAATTAATATGAAAATTTTGGGGTTTTAAATACACGTTGATTGTAGTTTCTTAAACTAAAAGCGTAAAGCTAGTACCCTTTTATACTATTAACAGCAAATCAAATGCATTTTTATCAAAAATGTACTGTTAATTAATAAGTAAAATAAATGGCTTTGTATTTATCTTAAAACGATTAATTTTACGTTCGCATTTAATGCGTTTTACGGTATCTTATAATTAATTAATTTTTACAACTTACGTTACTTGCTATGTATTACAATATGCTTTGTATCATACAGGGAGATTATTTATACACGCACAATTTGCGTTTTTGCATTGTACATTAAAGAATAAAGGTACGCTTGTATTAAACAGGGCGAACCATGAATTTACGAAAAATTTTATTTTTTCCGGATTCTATTATATTTTGGTGGGATTTATTTTTAGAATTAGAGTTTGAATGACCTCTCAAGACCCCTTATCAAGTCAATATATATATATATATATATATATATATATATATATATATATTGATACGACCTCACACACCGTGTCCCACGTTCTGGGCGTCATTTAATTGCTCCGACTTTTCACTCCTTTGTTGTGGTGCCTATTTCAATGCCACGACCTTTTTCTATAATATCACTAATGCTTAAAAAGTTGCCACGGCTGCTCTGCTCACTTTCCTGAAATAAACTATCAACACCAAAAATCCTGCTACGGTAAATAGACAACATTTATTTACACTCCAACTGAAATTAATATACAAGCCAAAATCAAATTAGTCTTCTCTTTAACACCTCATATACTAGTTATAAACATTCTCCTTTTTAAATACTCCCTTAATAGTAACATTCCAAGATCAATATTTACATATGATAATATATTGTATTAATTGAAAGAAAGTAATAGGGCTTCAACACATATTCCTTACTCTATTTCTGTTTCAATACGAGCTCATAGTAAAACCTGGACTTTTAGTGCAAATTTCTGCACACACGTATTTTAAACAGACCCTCTTACCTTGTACATAATATCAAATACTTCATATACCATAAATAATTGTAATTACAGTTTCGATTATAATAAATCACGATTTTAGTTTTATCTGAAGTTGAGTTCTAATGTAAAGTGAGTTATGTATCCCCCAATTTACCTGTATATTAAATAATAGAATCTAATAGGAATTATTAGAAATTGTTAAATAAATCATAAGTCAATTGCAACAATGTAATACAAGGATAAACTAGACAGGTTATTAACAGTTCATGAGAACGGATATGTAACTTTGTATCCGAGACGATAGCGATACTGCAGGTGGCAGGTTACAAACGGTTGAGATATCGCAATTACCTAGAAATAAGATTAACACAATGTAACAAAGCGTAGAATTAAAAGTAAAGCAGACATGAAATCTGCAAGTTCCCACAGCCATGTGAGGATAGGATATTATAAAAAGCCCGGGAGTTTTAGGACCCGGCAGTCAGTCTTCAAACTCCATACTTCGTTGTTCAAGCTACTCAAGTGAGTCAGTCAAAGTTTTCAGCTTTAGCATTGCAGTTTGCTTAGGCGACTTACAACATTAGTTCAATTAATTCATTTATTTTAATTTAAAGTTAAGATCCGTTTGTCAAAATTCCACATTAATTTCTGTATTAACTAAAAATAAATTTCTTAAGTTTTGGAAACGTTTTTTAAAAACGCAGCTCCTAAGGCCCGAACCTTAACTGGCGCAGCGTACGGATGTCAAAAGGGCAGTAAGAATCCAAAAATCGGAAGACTGGTGACCAAGAATTTCAATTCGCAATTTTGACAGAAACCAAACAGAAGTTGGATAAGATACACAAATCGATCGACTCCAACAAACCAAACCAACGTGGACAACGTACAAGTATCGACGAGTCCATGGTTTCATCAAAGAAATTAATATAAGTTCATTTCCTTAAACCAAATTTATTTTACAGACTATAATTGATATATGCTAGTATAAGAGAATTCTTTTTATTATTTTATGTACAGACTTTTATTTTATGCCATTTAACAAAAATAATTCACTTATAATTCATGGAAATTGTTTACAAGCACGAAAAACTATATTTAAAGCAAACAAAAACTGTTCTATGAGACTTGAATTTTAAAGAGATTTTTAAAGCAAAAGAAACTTGATTTTTAAGAGATTTTTTTTACAATTATTAAAACAAACCGAAGAATAACAAAATAACTAGCGCACATTTATTAAATTAATACCATACGTAACCGAACTACGAATAATTATTAATACAAAATTAACGGGCGCACAAGTATTAAACTAATACGGAAACGCAACGGTTTAATCCAGCAAACGTAAAAATATACGTAACTAACCCCAACATTTAGAACCAAAAGCAAAACGCAGTTCTTACAAACAATTAATTACAGAAAAAACTATTTAAAACTTGACCTTCTATCATACCTTTATAAATTACAGCAACGCACTCTGCAAATCTATTATTAACCTAAACCAATGAACCATTGTTAATTAAAAAACCAGCGTGCAAATTTACAACGCAATCCTCACATAAGATAAGACCGGAAATTATCAGTGAATAAAAACATCATTCATCCCACACAACGTTATTAAAAGCTATTCCAGTACAAATACCAAATAAAAGTAAACATTCATCATAAAAGGCTATAATTAACCCATATAAAAAACGCGTATCACAAACTTTATAACTACATTACTGAAAGCTATAATTACAAAGACGTGCATCATAATCGAATATTCTTAATACGGAGATATCTAAAATAATTATCAGACGCAACATTTATGCAGTAATTAAGGAAGTAAAAAGCGATTTATTTAATTCTCACACCAACTGAAGGCAACATCTTTCAGAAAAATATTAACAAATTGCATATTAAATTAAGCAAAAGCATTGCGCAATTTATTTAAAATAATCACGAGACTGAAACTACATCCTCAAGTAGACATAACTTTTTAATTAAATTGCAAAATCAATATTGTAACAAAGTAATTAATTGAAAACCTGCAAACCTTATATATAAAACTCAAGGTAACGAGACAGACAAGTTACACGTTTATGCAATACAATTAACACCCACGGATAAAATATAATTACAATAGACCTGATAAAATCAGCAGAACTAAACGAAGATAAAGTCATAACTGACTCAAAACATACCAAGTGAAGTAGGTACCGCGAGAAATTATTTATTCATGTTGGAATCTTTCAGAAGGCAAAACCCAAATAGAATTTACCACAAATTATCGTCCGCGAAATAAAAACAAACGAATTCAAGGCTACAGCAATTAACCCAGCATTATTGAGTATAAATCCCACAAATTAATTACAGCACCGTGTAACCAAGTACAAATAATAGCAATTACGATTCTATAAAAAACTCGACGCAATCTGAACTGAAAGTTAACAAATCCAACCAGAAATAACGATATAAACAGCGAAATAAATCTCAATTTTTACAAAATTTGAAATTACTCAAATGCGAAAGCAACCCTAAACCAAAACGAGTGCAGATATGAAACTTTATTTGGAGACGATTCAAACTTTTAATCGCGAGCAAGCTCACCTCAGAAGTTGCATCAAAGCATGCGAAATGTTTTTGAAAACCTTCTACAAACCCGGAGGTAACGAAAGAAATTCATTACTTTTACGCCTAATAATAAGTAAACTAACCGGACGGGCACTAACCTTAATTGCCAGTCGAGACGATCTAGATGAATGGCAGGACTTTAAACGCATACTAATTGCATATTTTGGCAACCAACGTAATATAAAATGCCTTGTACGCAACCTGATAAACCTCAGAATGGAAAATTACCAATCCCCGTATCAATTCGGAATGAAATATAAAAACGCGAGAAGTCTAATCCTAACGAAATTAAAAATCGAAGAAACCGATCAAAATATTCGACATTTAAAAACGAAAATGTATGACGAAATGGCACTGCACACATATATAAATGCTATACCAGAACGACTATCGGATAAAATTAGATTCCAACGTTCCCAAAACTTATAAGAAGCTATGAACCTGGTAGTAGAAGAGGAAAATGTAATGTATTACCGCAACAGACTATACAACCCCAACGCAAATAAAAGTTATTCAGCGATAAAAACTATACAAACTGCGAGACAAACAATCCCCCAACAAAAATTTACACCCTTCAACGCACAAACAAATCAACCGCGAATTAATAACTCAAATTTCAATAATACGAATTTTAATAGTAAATATAAACATTTTTCGAAACCAACGTTTAACCCAAATTTTACGAAACCCGCATTTCAACTAAGATTCAACCAAAACGGAAATCAACAAAGACCAGCATTCAGCGCGAACCCAGTTAGAAATGCACAATTGACAAATAATAATAACAATCCTAATAATTATTATAAACCAACGCCCATGGATACTTCATCTGGTAACACCAGACAAAATACAAAAATAACCCATATACAACCAAACCCACATCAAAACGCAATTTTACATCGGAAGAACTATTTCACCAAAAGTAGAAAAATTTGACAATTAACAGATTAACAGATTAACAGATTAATTACATTCAGCCTAGTACGAACGATGAATCAAAGCATGTAGAAACTTATGAACGCGACGAACAATACAAAACTTACGAGGAGGACGATGAAGAAAACTCGTGCCCAAATTTTCAGATAGACCGATTCATAAACGACCAAACTTAATAAACTTAAATAACATGAATCATCTAGTACTACCATACATAGAAATACCCCATGCCGAATTTACAATACTAATCGATACCGGATTCTATAAAACATTAATTAGCCCCAGAACCGTGAAGAAACATTATTTAGATTAAGTAGAAAGAGAACCATTTAATATTAAAACAGCCCATCAAACGACATTACACCAATTCATAGCTAACATTCCCTTACCGAGAACATTTAATGTAAAAATGAAACATAAATTTTGTATTTTCGAATTCAACGACAAATAGGACGGACTAATCGGAATGGACCTTCTAAGAAAATTAGGAGCCAACATTGACATAAAAAACCCTTTATTGACGAAATACGGAAAGATCCCCATTAAATTTCAAAACACTCAAATCGAACAGATATACACAATAGAACCCCGAACGGAAAGAAAAAAAAAATTCCAGTAAATTCAAACTAGAAAGTAGGAATAATAAATCATATAACATTTCAACAAGGAGTAGAGACCCCAACTGCCTTAGTACAAATAAAAGGTAATTATGCCACTATAACGATATTAAATTCAAATGACTACCCCGTAGAACAATAATTAACCAACCCAATTAACGTAGAGGAATTAAATTTTAACGAAATGGAAATAGATAAAAATTTAAAAGACGATTACAAACCCGTAGAAAACGACGAAATGTTAAAAGAAAATTTAAGTAAGATTCGCTTTAATACCGACATTAACCAAGAAGAACAGAGAGCAATTAAAAATTTATGTTTTGAATACCGCGACATATTCCATTATAAAGGAATACCCCTAACATTCACTAATACAGTCAAACATAATATCGAACTAACGGATAACAAACTAATCTTTACAAAAGCATACAGACTACCTCGGGCAAGTCAGGAAAAAGCTGACAGACAAGTAGTAGACTTGTTAGAACAAGATATCATACAACACTCCTACTCACCATAGAGCAGCCCAGTATTAATGGTACCCAAGAAGTTAGACGCCTCAGGCAAGGGAAAATATAGAATGGTAATAGATACAGGAAGTTAAACGAAAAAACGGTAGATGACAAATATCCACTACCGAATATAACCGAAATTTTAGATAAATTAGGTAAATGCCAATATTTTTCAACACTAGATCTCGCCTCAGGACACCATCAAGTAGAAATGGATGAGAAAGCATTTAGCACACCTAGAGGACATTATGAATATAAACGAATGCCATTTGAATTAAAGAACGCACCCGCTACTTTTCAACGAGTTATGAACAATATATTACGCAGAAAACACAACGAGAAATGTCTTGTGTACCTAGACGACATCATAGTTTACTCAACATCATTAGTAGAGCATTTAGAAAGATTAAGAGAAGTATTTGAAAGACTGAGGAAAGCACATTTTAAAGTACAGCTAGACAAAAGCGAATTTTTACAGAAAGAAGTATCATTTTTAGGATATATAGTAACGCCCCAAAGAGTCATGCCGAACTCCAACAACACAAATGCCGTACTAATTTACCCCCTACCAAAAACAAACAAAGAAATCAAAGGATTCTTAGGACTTAGTGGTTACTACCGCAAATTCATTAAAGGTTATGCTTAGATAAACAAGCCCCTGACAAATTGTTTAAAGAAAGGAAATAAAATTGAACACACCCCAGAATGCATAAAAGCCGTAGATAAAATTAAAATTATATTAACAAATCACCCCGTACTAGAATACCCGGACTTTTCGAAACCATTCATACTAACGACAGACGCATCAAATGTAGCATTAGGCGCAGTATTGAGCCAAGGAAAAGTAGGTAGCGACAAACCCATCAGCTACGCATCCAGAACCCTAAATGAAACCGAACAGAAATATAGCACCATAGAGAGAGAATTATTAGCCATAATTAAGGCAACAAAATATTTTAGACCATACCTATACAGAAGAAAATTTTACATATACACCGTTCATGGATCATTAGTATGGCTATGCAAACTAAAAGAACCAAATTCAAAATTACAACGATGAAGAGCCAGATTAGAAGAATACGATTACGAAATTATATACAAAAAAAAAGGAATTTATAATAATAACGCAGACGCCTTAAGTAGAATACAGCTCAATGCACTAGAAACAGAATCCATTGTAGAAAACGTAGACGAAACGGAAATAAGAGAAGACCTAGAAGAAATAGACACAATACATTCGACACAAAATGAAGAACCGAAAATCGCGATTAAAATTTTAAACGAAGCAATTGATATAAAACGCAATCAATTTATAATTACCAAAGTTTTAACCAACCCCAACCCTGTAAAATACACAAAGACAGACAATAAGAAAATATACCAAATTCAAATAACTAAAGACGACAACGAGGAGCAAATAATTAAAATACTAAAAGAATACACCCCCGAGAAAAAAACGATTTTATTTTTATTTTAACACCGAACATTTATACAAAAGATTTTCAGAATTGTATGTTAAATTATTCAATAACTCCGGCCCTGAACTTATTAGATGCACAAGAAAATTAATAACATTAGACGACCCTGACGAAATAAACAATGTGATTAGGTATCAACACGAAGGAAAAACCAACCAACGTGAAATTAATGAAACAATAAAGCAACTTATAAGACGATATTATTTTAAAAACATGAAAGAATTAGCTCTAAGACATTCAGATTCACGCAACCCTTACGACATACATTATAACAAAGAAGTATATTAGCAATATGCCAAAGATCACAAGGAGAAACTAAAAATAACTTATGACAAAGTAAAAGATAAATTAGATAACTACAAAGAACGTATCACCACAACCCGTAATAAGAATACCGATGCAAATAAATTTTCAATAGGACAAACCGTATACGAGAAAAATTTCCAAAGTAAACGACACAAAACAGCACTCAGAATCGTAGGCCCATTTAAAATTAAGAGAATATCCGACAAAAACATAACCGTAGTAGACAACGGCAAGATAACAAAGTATATTCACTTGAAAAACCTAAGACACCCTGTCATTTTAGATGGACAATCATCACCCTTACCTTCAACCTCCGCCCAGGTAGAACGGATAACGAAATACTAATTGAAGATATAAAAAACAATCCTGGTATATTACCAATAAAATGAGAAAGTATGCGAAATACCATATCGTATTGGACATTCGCACAAAAATTCGACTTAACCCAACTAAAACAAGAATTTCAAACAATCAAAATAATTATTACCGATTAAAACAATCAATAGACACAGCAAATTCGGAAAGAAATACGCCATAGAAATGATGAAAGTATTTTAAGCGTTGCTGTGATACAAATACAGCAAATTATAACATTTAAAATTGTTGACTTACCTTCCTTCTAACATTTCTTCTCCTGGCTAACTCAACGGAAATGATGGAATTTATAAATGAAATCAAACTCAGCAATATCATAAAGCATTTATACAGTTTAAAATATTTTCTCTCATACAAAATCATATAGAACATTTACAGCATAATTTCTTTCAAACATCAAATTATTTTTAACTGGTACCTATTTACTTAATTGTCATAATGTTTCTTACCTTATTTAAGTTTAAATTTACAGAACTAAATCTCTTCTCTTATGGATACTTTACCTGGCTTTGATTACCACACTTGTAAGGTTTGTTTGGCCAACAAATCCTTGACAGATAATCTATTAAAAAGTCAGAGTGCTTTGAACTATAATCATAAATTTCCTGATAAATGCCCTTACAAAAAATATTATTGTATAATTAAGACCTATTCTAATTTAAATTCAAATGACAAATACTTAAATATCAGTTACAAATAATGTTTTAAAAGTAATACTTGCAAAAATCCACAAAGCGCTTCTTCGATTCGTGATCAGATATCCTCTGCTTATTGTCTTTATTTTGAATTGACGTTCAAATCCCAGTTTACAAGATTTTCATATTATTTATATCTTCATTTAGAAACCAGTATTCACTCTCGGTTTAATTATTCAATAAAAGTTTAAATAGTTTTTTATATCAAAGCATTTCCCATCTTCATTGTATATTACAAAATCAAATAATTGCATTTTCCAATTTTCATATTTGCGCAGGTTACGTTTAAAACTAGCTTCTGTATTCACAGTTAAAATAGGATTTGGAATTTCCATGTCAAGGACATGAATGTGGTCCAAAGAATCAAACTACAGTTGGAATTTACGACTCGGACTTAAGTATGGGTTACGGATATACCCAAAATACAAAATTCAAAAACCGGGAGCTGGACTAAAAATATTAAACGTTTCCATTAGGAAAGCAATAAAAATATTAGTCATTTACTACTCACGCAGAAAACATAAAGATTACCATTTAATATTTTTGTGTAATTGATGTATGGAACAATTCATTACGGTATGTGAGAAACAATTTCTAATTTGCTATACAAGAGTTTTTCATTATTGTTTTTAAACAGTATTGGTATAAACAACTTTTTAATATTGTATAGAAAACATACAAATTATATGCATCTATTGTATTTTATGTTTGTTTGTATAACTTGTTTCAAAATGCAAGCGCGATCTTCACAGCAAATCATGGCAGATTTGTTCAAATCTATCTGTAGGCCTTTTGAAAGAGTGGGGGTTGACTTTGGTGGTCCTTTTATGATTAGGTCTTCCAGACTTTGAAAGCCTCTTGTAACCAAAAGTTACATTGCAATCTTTGTGTGCATGGCTACTAAAACTACATATAGAGCTTGTTCCATCCTTATCAACAGAAGTATTCTTGCTTACTCTTAAGTGTTTCATTGCATAAAGGAAACCCAACAATAATTTACAGCGATAATGCTACAAACTTTCTTGGTGCACGCAATCAATTATGAGAATTATTTGATTTTTCCAAAATCCTGAACACTTAAATGCTATAAAGTCATTTGCTGCTGAATGGAAGTATATTCCTCCTCACAGTCCCCATTGGGGTGGATTGTGGGAAGCTGCCATAAACAGCACCAAATACCACATTCGTATCGTCTCAGCAGATACAAAATTGACCTTTGAAGAGTTTAGTACTGTTTTATGCCAAATTGAAGCAATCCTAAATTCGCGCCCAATAAGTCCAATGTCCAACGATGTATCTGATTTGACCTGTTTAACACCAGGTCACTTCCCCATAGGTACTAACTTAACTTCATATCCTGAAAGAAAGGTAACACACTTGGCCAGAAAATAGACTTTCTTTTTATCAACACTGTTCCAAAACTCAACAAAATTTCTGGAACCGTTGGTTTGTGGAATATTTAAACAGACTGCAAAATGGACTAAAATGGTTAGCTCCTTCTGAAAATCTCCAAATAAATGAGTTAGTCCTTTTGAAGGAGGATAGCACTCTGCCTTTGAAATGGCCACGTGCTAGAATCCTCGAAGTTATGCCTGACCCTGACAAAAAAGTCGGAGCAGTTAAACTAAAAACATTCGATTGTGTGATAACCAGACCTATCACCAAGGTCTGTCCATTTCCTAGAGTAGCCTAGGTTAGGTTACAAGTTGATTGTGTTCATATGTGTGTTGAAGTCGAGGACTTTCAAGGGGGGAGTATGTTGAGAATTCACTTGACTTTTTCTTTATTCTAATATTTTTTCGAGCCGTCCTTAGCTTCATATTAATTCAAATTCTGTTTGATGTATCCTTTGAACGCACCCCACTTAAGAGTAGCTTGGTTTTCCGATAACGCAGGCGTTATAGTAGTATAAG
Organism: Platerodrilus igneus; assembly: GCA_036346225.1. NCBI lineage: Eukaryota > Metazoa > Arthropoda > Insecta > Coleoptera > Lycidae > Platerodrilus > Platerodrilus igneus. Next base: position 2,607,274 of record JARFIW010001131.1, read on the forward strand.
TCGTCTATTCGTTGTGTGAGGTTCAAAATAGAACATCCAATGTTTCAATCCTTAAATACAAATATTTAAACTGGAATGCTTAAATTAAATTACTTAAATGCAATAATTATTGTATTTTATCCAAGTATAAATTGTGTAGTGTGTGAGCAGAAATTTACATACAATTTTTAAATGCAGATAACAGGTATCGTAGTTGTAAGAATTAAACGTTGCCGTGTGGACTCAATCAACCTTATTTATCTTGTTAGAACACAGAAATAATATAAAAATATTTATGCCGATTTTACGGCATATTTTCCTGTCATCTGTTTATTATTATGTATTGATTAAATAGTGTGTTCAAAACGGCTGTCGTTCATTCTATTTTCTAGCTTTCGGACGCGTATCAGCGACCTGGTCCTTATCTATTGAAGAAAAAATTAATAAATAAATTTAACTGTTGAAATCACTACTCAGTAATTGAGAACAAGAAATTCCAAAAGGTATTGAAGCGTGCTACTACTACCGCGTTTCACTAATTTAAAACAAGTAATAACAAGAGTCTTTATTACTCACCGTTCACAAGTCTAATTAACAGTATATGCCTTATTTATAGATGTTTTCAGTTCACTTAACAATGAAGCACTATTACACTAATGAATTTACAAGCACTAATATCTTCTTAAACTAGCTTCTTTAGGATTGGTTCATTAACAACACTAACACAACTATTTATTTATTACACTTTGTCTATTTATGTATTGTACAAGCTGCATGTACATTAGACACGTGCACTTAATATAACATTTATGTATACTATTGGACTTCCAAAAGCTCAACTACTTTTACTTTACACGATATAATTTATATTAGATATTCTGGTATAGACTAACTTCTTACATTCATAAGCGGTCTTATATATACCCTGAATTAAAGAGACGACTCATTCTACAGTAATTACTAGAATCTTCCCGGTCCATGGAGAATATACAGTGCTTGCGGCGTTTTTGGGTGTTTGATGGGTTGCCTAATAGTAGCTCGCAACGGTATTGTTAAAACCAATTTCTTTCCCGCATTCGACAATGTAAAATGGGAAATAAGTGTTTGAAATACTCAAAAAGATTGGAATGAGTTTTAGGGTATAGACGGATAGTACATAGCTTATACAAAGAGCAAACAACGGTAATAGAATTAGAACAGGAACGTAGAGAAGTAAATATTAGGAAAGGGGTGAGACAGGGATGTTCCCTATTCTCATTAATTTTTAACTTGTACATCGAACAGGCAATGAATAATGTCAAATGCAGTAAGACATTTGGAATTATTATGCAGGGACAAAAGATTTATATGCCAAGGTTTGCAGACGATATAGTAGTATTAACATCAAGCAAGTTAGAGTTAGAAGCAGCCCCTAATGAAATGGAAACAGTTCTAACAGGAGATACGATATAAAAATTAACAAAAATACAACTATAACAGAATTCAATAAGCGGACCGGAGTTAGGACGAATCAATAAAACTATTCACCGAATAGATACAGGAGAGGCACAACCTATAAAACAGTTACCATCCTCTTTCGTGACATATGCTTGATATCTTAAACAAGAAAATTGATGATATGTTGAAATTAAAAGTAATACAACCTTCCAAATCACTATGGAATTCACCAATTGTAATAGTAAAGAAAAATGGGGAATTTCGTATATGCGAAGAAAATTAAATGCGGTTACGAAAAAGGATGCATATAGATTGCCTTACGTTAGCGATATACTGGAAAAGTTTAGTGATGCTAAGTTTCTTACATCCATTGATCTTCAAAAAGCTTTCTGGCAAATAGAACTATCACCAGATTTGTGTGAAAAAACTACGTTCACCGTACCAAGGCAAGGACTCTACGAATTTACAGTATTACCACTTGGCTTATGTAATAGTCCACAGACTCTACAACGTCGCCAGACTTTGAAAGTCATATGAAAACACTAAATGAAGTTTTTCAAGCCATGAAAGAGGCAAATTTAATGATAAACTTCAAAAAGTACGAATTTTGCAGACCGGCGTTAAAGTATTTGGGGCATGTGATCGACCGAGATGGACTGCGCACAGATTCTGGCGAAAGTGCAAGCGATCGTTAACTTTCCAACACCTACCAACCCAAAAGCAATCAAGAGATTTTTGGGCATGGCAGGTTTGGTACAGGCGCTTTATAAAAGATTTTTTTACGATAGCAAATTCGATTTTAATACTTATAAAAGGTCGTGCGATGAAACAATCTATAAAATGGAATTCCAAAGCAGAAGAAGCGTTTCAAAAATGAAAATCATTACTGGTTACATCAACAATATTAACCAGTCCCAATTTTTCTGAAAATTTCATAATCCAAACGGATGCATCAGAAGTTGGTCTTGGTGCAGTTCTGTTACAAGGAGAATGAAATAATGAAAATGTGATTGCTTACGCAAACAAATCGCTTTCCAAGCAAGAACGAGCTTACTCAGCAACAAAAAAGGCGCTGTTAGCTATTATCTTTGGAGTGGAAAAATACCGGCCCTATATTGAAGGAACCCAATTTAAGATTATTACTGATCATTATTCATTGATATGGTTGGACAGGCTAAAAAATTCTTCAGGCAGATTACAAAGATGGAGCCTTCGTCTATCTGTTTTCGTATGAGGTCATACACAGAAAAGGAAGATATAACGTAGTGCCTGATGCACTATCCAGAGCACCAATACAAGTAAACATCAAACCATATGTAGGAATCGATGTGAACCATGGTATACAAAAGTGATTGAACAGATACAGCAACTTCCGGATGATTATCCTCTATGGAATGTTGAAAATGAAACATTATACAGATATGTTGTGAATAAGCACAATATAGTTTCTAATCTGACAGAGTGGAAGCAAATACTTCCAAAAAATTACTGAGACGGAATTATTGATGAAAATCATGACAGTCCTACATCTGCACACCTTGGTACATTCAAAACGTATTCCAAAATGGCCGAAAAGTTTTATTGGCCACGAATAAAATTTGACGTAGTTCGTTACGTTAGAAAATGTTCTATTTGCGTGGCAGCAAAAAAGTAGTACACTTGTGCAACCTGGTTTGATGAGGAACGCAAGGGAGGTAAGACACTCTTTTCAAATGACATCGATCGATATAATGGGCCCATTGTCTAGGTCTAACAAAGGCAATGTGTAAATTTTGGTCGTTTACGACTGGTTTGCCAAATATATATTAGTTTACCTAATGAAAAAGACTACAGCTAACACGATAGTTCATTTTATTGAAATCAAGTTTTCCTAGTATACGGGGTTTCGCAGAATATAACCAGAGACAATGGATTGCAATTTATTAGTAAAATATTCAAAAAGTTAGTACAAGGATACAAAGTCCAGGAAGTCTGGTACAGTGCTAACTATCATCCACAAACCAACCCAGTTGAAAGTACCAACCGAGAAATTGTCACCGCTTCACGATCTTATGTAAATGAAAATCATAAAAGTTGGGCCAGTCGATTCCCATTACTGGAGAATATTATGGCAAGTTATCAGAATTTTCTAAGCAGGATCTCACTGTTCATTCAAGGGAACAGTTGATCAAGGATATGAACGAGCTTTCAGAACTATATAATGAAGTGAAGGAAAAACTTCACTAAGCTTATGAGCGCAATAAGAGTTATTATGATTTACGGCGTCGCCCTGTGTAGTACTCGAAAGAGATTTCGTGTGGAAGAAAAATATGGTTCAGTCAAAAACCTCTGAAGGTTTTTCTCAGAAGCTAGCACCAAAGTATGTATGTTGTTGAATAATAGAGAAAACGGGAACTATCACTTATCGTCTGAGAGACAGTAAGGGCAAAGACATTGGTATTTGGCACGTTAAAAATTTGAAACTACATACGTAAAATGTACGGGATAGATCTGCTGACTGTCCTCTTGGTTTCGGTAAAACCGCCTAGGTAAACTAGTTTTTCTGTTGGGGGTGGGTTTGCAACCTGCTATCCGGTTAGTTTGTTGGGACCCCATTTTCAAATAAGGGACTCTGGTTTTCTATTAGAAAATGTTTGTTATGAGTTTCTCATGTTGGGACGGGGTAGTGTAACAGGTTAAATTTTTTTTGTTACAATTTTTGTTAGTTAGGCAATGTATTCTACTTATTCTGGTAGATAGACAACTATACATACAGACGTTGAGAGAACGTGTTTAATTGAAAACAACATTCTGTTAGTTATTTTTTGGGTAACTATCTGTGTTTAGGAGGGATATTATCTACTTTTTTAGATACGCTACTTTTGTCTTTCTTTTTGATTTAAGCACTGAGCGAAAATGGGTTTTTTTTTTAATTTGAGCTTGGCCTGAAAAAACATCAGGTACTTGGATGTTCAAAAGTTAGTTTCTTCACTTTGTTTTATTTTGCAAAGCCAAAAGTGGGTAAGTCTATTTCGCCTTTATTAATTTGAAATTGTTAAATCTGACGAGGGTGTTTCATTTCAGCACTTAGTTACGAGTTCACGTGACATTAAATTATTGCGAGAAGCACGCAATACTTAATTATTCCCGTGAGCACGTGGAAATAATTTCGATCCTGGCGTATTTACTCTGGTGTTAAAAATACGTATTATTTTAATAGAATTCGTACATGGTTGATTCTAACCAATAAGTTTGGGACATCTCAAACACCATTTGTTGCCACTCTGAACGCATATGGCAGTGCAGCAGTAATTTTTGATGAGTATTGTTACCAATTGTCAATTATTGGTGAGGAATTACTGATTTTGTCTACTCACTGCTATGTTTTTTTCATGCAACATTGGTTAAACAAAGTGTATGATTTTATTAGTAGGAATAACAATTCAAAGAATCCACTGCAGTCCTGAAGAAAAGAATGCAGACCATTTATATTTTAGTACGAAAAGTTGGTAAATTAAGTTACTAAAGAATTGATGGTGAAGTAGCAACGGAAGTGTAGACCGTAGGCAGACCCCTCGATAAAGTGGCTGACCTAGATTTGTTTTGAACTTTTCTTGATAAGCAGGCCAGGAAGCTTACACACGTAGCATCCTAGAATTTATATTCGCGTTGATCGAGCATCGGTAAATAGTAAATTACATTTTTTCAGCAAACCCTGGAATTTAAATAGATGAAATGAGATGACCCATGCATCGGTAGTTAATAAACAGGTAAATTATTAGTGTTTCTGGACGTGCTTAATTTGATTTGAAAAATCAATGAGTGGAATTTAAGTCAGAGTATCGGTTGTGATTTTCCTCTTTGTATATGCTTGATAAATATGTACATACGTACTGGTAAATATAAATTATAATTGGTTCATGAAGAGACGGAATAAGTTTGTTTAGATTTAAGCATAATATTATTGAAAAAGAAGTTAGAAACCTTTGAAACGTAAGTGTGCGTAATAATCGAAACGCAAGCTTTATTTGTGGAATTTAATTGCCAGTAAGTTTCTTTGTGTAAATTGGAATGGCAAATGCAGAAAAGTTGGTATTGCGCTGTTTTTCTATGTGTTGTTAAAGACATTCCCAAATTAATGGGATTTAGAAATTCGTATTAATCAATTTAGAAACCAAAACAATGGAATGGCAGTATTAGTTAAAGACAGATGTTTTTAAGGAGTTTTGTTTATAATGTCCGGCCACTTGAATGTTATATTAGGTATGTTTTTTATTCTTAGGTTAATGTGTGTATATTTCCGGAGTTACTGTTAATAGAGTTTAAGCTTAGCTGGATTTTTATTTGCAGTTATTTATTAGATATTTATAGATAATCATTGTGAACGGATATCCAGTTGCCTCAGTGATAAAGTGGTATTTTGGGATAGGCCTTTATTTTGAAAACTTCTTTAATTTGATAAAATGTTAAGGAGTATTTTTAATGTATGGTAGATAAAGGTAGAGTATGAGAAGACGAAAACATTCCAGCTTACTAATATACAAATATTATTATCAGATACAAGCAAAGAAATCTAAAATTTATACTTGCAGGTCATATAGTGCTTATTATCATCTCATCTCCAACGTAGTTAATGATTTTAAATATCTCCTGATACCATTTTAAAACTGAGGTTAAATACCCATTGTATAAGATTCTCCATATTCTTGTAAATCTTTATTTAGAATGTTAATTTTTGAAGTGTATCTTCTATTTTTAATTAATTAGCTTTAAAGCAGCTTTTGCATCGAAGAATGTTCTATCTTCACTGTATTTTACAAAATAATCATGTTTCATCAAATTATTGCATTTAATAACTTCTCTATTTGAAACTACTCAATCGTATAACTTTTATGTTGTAAACTATTTACAGCATACAATTCTGCTTTATGTATTACATGGTCAATCTCGTGAATCGCAAAATCTATGAATGTAGATTACTTCGGCTTATATATAAAATTATCTCAATACGTCACCATTCGAAATTTTCTGTATATACCTAAAAACTTAATCACCTACATGCTGTAATGTGTCCGGGAATGGCACGCTTTATGATCTAATTAACGTTAAATATGATTTATGCATGCACTAAAACGTGCTGTTTATACTTTTCTAATAAACGAAGTTAATTGTCGCGTCGCATTTTATCTTATTGAGACATGGACATTATAAAATATTTCTTATACATTTATTTTTTGTTTTACGACTTTTTAATCGTTGCGGGTTTCTTTGTATCGGTATTTATTTATTTAATGACTTTTAAAAACATTTCTAGTAAAGATAAGGCATTTTTCGTTCTGAATTAAGAAGGTTCTGAATTAATATTAAAACTCACAAAGTGTTATTTTAAACAAGAATGAATATTTTATTTTTGATATTGTATATGCACGGAAAAATATTTAAAGTATGTGTTTGCTTTTTTATGGTTGATTTGTGTATTAATACATTACATATTACAGTAAAATTATCTAACTAATTTAAGCTTCAATTGCTTTCTTAACGGTTTTGCAAATGCAAAAAGATTTGCACCTTAATAATTGCAACAAAAAAAATTATTTTTTAGGCGATGTATTAAATCGCTTTGTTTTTATCTCTGTGAATGATTATGTACAGACTTATAAATCAATCACGCGAGTCGACACTAATGATTTTTTCTCAGAACCCTTGCATCTCTACGGTGTAAGATATCCCGTAAACACTCGTTAGAAAAGAGATAATTTTGTATATAGACCGGAACTTTTATTAAAATGTTTCATTCATAAATTCGATCACTACTTTGAGAAGAGATTGTTTTAAAATATTCAATACGCGTACTGTAATTTATAATTACCATGTAACGGTGAATACAGAAGTTAGTTTTAAACGTAATCTGTGTAAATATGGAGATTGTTAAATACAGTTATTTGATTTTAGTAATATACAATGAAGATGGACAATTCTTCAAGATAAAAAGCTATTTTAAAAATTTAATTGAATAATTAAACGAGGATGTACATTGGTTTCTAGAGGGAGATTTATATAATATGGAAATCTTGTAAGCTGATTTTGAACGCCAATTTAAATATAGAAGCAGAAAATCCAATTAGCATCTAAAATTGTAGTTTTAGGACCGGTTTTAGTTATCCATGGCGCGTGCTGTTCTTCTTTGTTTAATACCCAAGGTTAATGTGTCGCATCGCTTCTTTCTAACAGTGAATACGATTGGTAATAAATATTTCTTATCAGATATTCCCGGGATTTTACAGGTTTTTGTGTTTCGGTCGCTTCTAGGAATAAAATGTTTATCCATTAATGATATTTATGTCGTCCTAAAATACTGATGGCTCATCCTTTTATATACCAAAAAAAATTTCTATTTAGAACAAATTGCTGTAATCCAGGGGTAATTAATTTAAACTTTATTTGCATTTAATGCAAAAAGGGGTTGCGTTTTTATAGAAAACACTAGCCTTCGTGTTTCCGTACACAAAATTAATATGAAAATTTTGGGGTTTTAAATACACGTTGATTGTAGTTTCTTAAACTAAAAGCGTAAAGCTAGTACCCTTTTATACTATTAACAGCAAATCAAATGCATTTTTATCAAAAATGTACTGTTAATTAATAAGTAAAATAAATGGCTTTGTATTTATCTTAAAACGATTAATTTTACGTTCGCATTTAATGCGTTTTACGGTATCTTATAATTAATTAATTTTTACAACTTACGTTACTTGCTATGTATTACAATATGCTTTGTATCATACAGGGAGATTATTTATACACGCACAATTTGCGTTTTTGCATTGTACATTAAAGAATAAAGGTACGCTTGTATTAAACAGGGCGAACCATGAATTTACGAAAATTTTATTTTTCCGGATTCTATTATATTTTGGTGGGATTTATTTTTAGAATTAGAGTTTGAATGACCTCTCAAGACCCCTTATCAAGTCAATATATATATATATATATATATATATATATATATATATATATTGATACGACCTCACACACCGTGTCCCACGTTCTGGGCGTCATTTAATTGCTCCGACTTTTCACTCCTTTGTTGTGGTGCCTATTTCAATGCCACGACCTTTTTCTATAATATCACTAATGCTTAAAAAGTTGTCACGGCTGCTCTGCTCACTTTCCTGAAATAAACTATCAACACGAAAAATCCTGCTACGGTAAATAAACAACATTTATTTACACTCCAACTGAAATTAATATACAAGCCAAAATCAAATTAGTCTTCTCTTTTACACCTCATATACTAGTTATAAACATTCTCCTTTTTAAATACTCCCTTAATAGTAACATTCCAAGATCAATATTTACATATGATAATATATTGTATTAATTGAAAGAAAGTAATAGGGCTTCAACACATATTCCTTACTCTATTTCTGTTTCAATACGAGCTCATAGTAAAACCTGGACTTTTAGTGCAAATTTCTGCACACACGTATTTTAAACAGACCCTCTTACCTTGTACATAATATCAAATACTTCATATACCATAAATAATTCTTAAACCTATTCATAAATTCACACATAAAATAACCCAAATTAAAATATTCTATAAAGGAACTCTCCCCCTTTTTGTCCTTCTACTTAACATAAAATTATACTCCCCTTCACAAAGTTATCAATTACATATTTACATCGTGCAACGATAAGGTACAGTTACCTGAAAATCATATATACATGCTGTGCATCAAATTTCTTCTATGAGGACCATAATTTGTGGAAGTAAACTAAAACTGGTTAAACGTCGACATTTAATCGTTTCAAAACTAATTACATAGTTTACACAGTATATGTAAATAAAATCAAACTGTTTCTACTTTAAACATTTATCGTTAGTTCAAAATTTAAAAGATTATGAAATCATCTGAGTATTGAAGAGAATCTAAGATATTTGTAAGCTTCGTCGTAAGAAAATCGTAGGAGTCGTAAAGAGAGTTTAAAATCAATCTCCCGCTGATTTTATACATGTTCCCCACCTCTAACATCTGTTAAAATTTTCTGAAGATCGTCTTCCTATATTATTTCAATTCTTAAAATTCCGACATCAACAAGGCCAAGCTTTTCCGTTTCTAAAAACCCCTCACAAACACACACCACACGTACACAAATTCTCCGTATTTATCTTCAACCGAAATTCATTAGTTAAAATTAAACTCGGATCGTTATATATTGTTAAAAACACTTCTCCGTAAAACTACTTTTAGCAAACAACATAAACACGTGCACTATTGCTTCCTAGTAATTGAAAAATCAATACTTCAACAACCTTGGTAAACACCCCAAGTCGACCAAAACCACGTCTAAAATACGCCTCTATTCAACACGCGTTGTCTTCATCTCATTCTACATATGCACTCGAATCAACTCTTTCTGTCACTTTGTTTTCAATGTTGGTTGTTTAACCGACAACTGCTGCTCATTCCTATTCTTATTATCAAGTTTTACGTTTATTCCAGAAGTAGTAAATCTCTCTCTTACACCACTAATTGACGTCGGGAACTAAAACTACCTGGAATCGTTGTTGTTTGTTCATTTTTTATCTCCCCGTTACTTTGATACGAGGAAAAATAAACTGTTCCAAACTCGTTCGAAAAGCTTTTAAAAAATATAAATATCAACTTTACTATTATTAAATAAGAGGGTTAAATTTTATGTTTTAAAATATTAAATTTCAAATGCCGTATTATACACGGGATGTTTCTTATATGCCATGAGCCATATTTCCTAAGTACTTATCTAAAGGATTATGAAAAATAAATTTTAACTTCCTCAAAATTTCTAAAAAAAAATTAAATTTTTAACTATTTACTTTAAAAATAGTTTCTAAAGTTATTTGATGTATTTTCATATGCTGAATTTAAAAATCACGTTTAAAATGAACACCATTTCGGCGCACCAAATATCACAATAATGTATGTTCCGTTCAACCCCGTATGTATTAATTTAGTTTCTTTATATTATTATTACTATAGAGTTTAAATTTATTATGTTAATGGTAATATCTGCTCTTTTATTTAAATTAATTTGATAAACCCGGTCGCATTATCTATCGCCTTCAATGTTCTACCTTGTTGCCATGTATGTTGGGTGACTGCGCAGCCTAGCACAGTTCCCGTATCGGACTATCTCACCGCCTTAATATGTTCTGGATTCAAAAATCTTCACCGCTCTAACTAGACATCAGGTAAGAATATTGAAGGCCGTATTGTTTAATATCTATCTGTTTGGTGATACACCCACTGTCCTCCCTCTGAGTAGCTTTTTATGTACTTAACAATATATATATATATATATTGCTATGATAAGAAGGTAGTTTAAGGGTAGATTAAGTCATAGGGGTCGTAGAATAAAAGTAAATAATTTTAACGTTAAGAAAATCAAACAATTTCACCAATTATAGGAGTAAATCGACTATTTTACAAAAGGTCAATAGCGAGCACACTGTAAATAAATTATATTTAATTTAATGCATAAGAAAGAAGCACATTTTGCAATAATCCAATACCATTTAGCTAAAATAATAATGTGTAGTCATACAATGTGTTTTAAGTTAAATTTATAAGTCCAGAATTGGAAAGAAATGAGTGAAGATAAGGTTTTAAACGCAACAAATTGCATCAATATGTTCGTAATCGGTAAAGATAAACAAACTGGCATTCTAACTATTTAAGAGCATCCTCAAAAATGGTAACGCATGAATAAGCAAACGCATTCTAATACGTCATTATTAGAAAATGAATACGTGACCAGGAATACATATCTTTAATAACAAATAAGCAACAGGCGGTTCGTTATACGATAAGCTTTGAACTATAAACGACACAAATATAAAATACGTGACAAAATTGTAATGAATATTTGGAAATTCTAAGAATATACTGTGATATACAGAACGCTTACGTGATCGGCAGAGCATTTTATCAAGAATTAAACCAGGAAATTTTGAGAAATATCGGGTTCCACAAGAGATAGGCGCAAAGTACAAGCCTTGATCGACGAACACGCCAATTAAAACGTAAAATATAAAATATAAAATATAACTTTAATTCGAAAACAGTTAATTAATTGTAATAAGGTGAGTAGCTTGAACAACGAAGTTTGGAGTTCGAAGACTAACTGCCGGGCCTTGAGCTCCCGGGCTTTTTATAATAACCTGCCCCTCACATGACTGTGGGAACTTGCAGATCTCATGTCTGCTTTTCTCTTAATTCTACACTTTATTACATTGTAACAATCTTATTTCTAAGTAATTACGGTATGTTAACCGTCTGTGACCTGCCACCTGCAGTATCACTGCCCTCTCGGATACAAAGTTGCATATCCGTTTTCATGAACTGTTAATAACCTCTCTGGGTTATCCTTGTATTACATTGTTGCAATGAACTTATACTTTATTTAACAATTTCTAATAATTCCTATTAGATTCAATATATTCAATACATATATACGGGGATACATAACTCGCGTAAACGTAAGATGAAACTATTAACTAAATTTTTTATTAAATATTTAACAATTTAGGACTCCGAAAAAAAGGTCCGAATAAAGATTTAAATGTACGTCTGAATAAATATTCTAAATGCATATTTAAATAATACGTCTAAAAATACGTCTTAATAAATTATTACATGGAAATATAAAATAAACGTGAATATACTCAAAGTTACTCCAGAAATCCGGGAGGAGAAATACAAACAACCATTAATCCATCATTCTGACCAATCAAGTAAAGCAAGTCGAGCTGTAACAACCAAGGGGGTGCTGACCACAGATAATATGGGGCAATTCCAGTGACAAGCAAGGACAACGCAGGTTAGAGATCTTAAATATTTATATTAGTTAAAGACTGTTTCAATTTTAATATTTGCTATATATTATGTATCTTTAAGAGTCAACAAAAATGTTATTTGAGAATTTGAAAATAGAGAAAGCATCTTTGAACGTTTGAAAGATACTTAATAGTAATTAAAAGGATATTTTTGCTGGCTTTCAAAAAAATATAAATTTGGTGAATATTAATGTTCTATTCAGGGGCTAGAATTTGAATTTACATAAAACTGTACATATTATCGATCATTATTGTTCTGTCAGAATGTAATTAAAATAATCGTCAGGTTTAACGTAATTATTATATACGATTTACAGTGTGTCTGTGCGTACTTTCTTTGTAAAAAATTATGGTTCGTGTTACTATAACTGAAAAGCCAAGAACAATGATTTTGTATGCAAAATATAATGCGATTACTGTAGTATGAAGATAATTTTGTGCCATATTTGAAAAATCCCAGGTCAAAGAACAGTATAAAAAATGGTACACAACAGTTCTACAGTCATGTTCTACAGAACGAAAAAACAAGAAAGTCGGATTCACGATATGTATTTGAATAGACTGTTACGAATTAGCAAAGTTTAACAATATAATAAACAAATTTCTGTTTGCAAGATAGCCAATGCACTTTACATTTCAAAATTGGAAGTGTACGTGTTTGAAGGTTTTGCGACTGATTCCATATACAATACAAAAACATCAAGAAATCTATGAGAGAGATTTTAAAAAGAGTTTTGTTTTTTGGAAACCATCTTGGATTTATATCGAGTTCATCCAAATGTTCAAATAATAATGTTGGACGAAGCTGCTTGTCATTTGACTGGACAGCATAGAGAAAATTCTAGAGTAATAAAAAAATATGGAAAGGATTCACCCAAAATAAATTTGTGGTGTGCAGTTTCTAGGAATAAAATTTATGAACCTTTTTTAAAGAAATAACAATTATTGATGCAATTTATACAGACATGCTAAACAATTTTTTCTATATTCAGTTGGAGCAAGAAGGTATTACAGACTCATTGTACTTTCAACAAGACTGTGCTTCACCGCATTGTTAACTAATTGCCAGGAATTCTGTAACAGACATTTTAAGATAGATAGATTGGTAGGGCAGCAACTATCAAGTGGCCTCTCACATTCCCCCGATATCAGAGGTTCAGATTTCTTTATCTGGGACTATATTAAAGACAGGTGTTTCAATCCCATCCCAGAAACTCTCGAAGAATGGCACTGTAACATTATCCAATCATTTCAGGAAATTTGATAAATCTTTTATTTAGATACATCAAAATGGTAAAGCTTTTGGAACATCTTTTGTAAAAGCAGTTTTTGTTTAATTATAGCTCTTAGTTTATAATTATTTAAAATAAGTTTCTAAACTTCCGTTCTTAATTTTTTAATCTACGCTTCTTTAAAATGAAGTTACTAATTTACTCAGAAAGAAAAGTGTCCTAGATTATATAATTTGGAAAATAAAACATTGATATTCTTCCACATACAAGGTGCTGCATTTAAAATAATATCCAACATATTTTATTATTGATCATTGACCAGTGATACACTCAGAACAAAACTCAGTGCAACAACATAACTACTAAGTGAAAGGCGCGTCCCTATATCTTTTCTAAGGAAAAAGTTGATTATGATCAAAATGCATCAGAATTCTTTAGGACACAATAAACATGCTGTCGTAGAAAATTAAATTACTCACTTGTTCTAACAGTAAAGTGTAACAAACTATACATTTTTGGAAAAAGGAGGAATTCATCTTTTGCTTGGCATTATCTCAGCTAACATACTGACGTCATTTTGACGTCGATAATGAGTGAATTTGTGACCAAGACGTCAGTTGGCCATAAAATGACGTCAATATGACGTGATTTTCGTGAGGTCTTAAGTACGTCATTTTTTTACGTCAATTTGACGTCGAATACAGATCAGCTTGTGTAGTTAAAAACTTATGGCAATAAGTATATATTTTCTTTAATCATATTGATTTTGGTGTGATCACTGTATTCTTTATTTAACTACGCGTAACTTTATATAATACAAGTTATTTAACCAATTCTATGCAGTTATGGATTATTTATGTACTTATGAAAATTAATAATTTGCTTTAGAAAGAATACAGTTTTGATAATTGATTACATATTTCTGTAGGCAACGTTTTTGTTATTACATCCTGTGCGCGCGTACAATATTCTTAGTTATAGCTTTCGGATTAAGACGCACCTGCGCAGTGCGCAGCAACGCCAACAATAGCGTTTATTCCTCTTCAACTTCATATTGCCTGTTTGTTATACCTGTTAATAGCGGCTTTAATTTTATGACGCACATTTATAGTATAATCTATGTATTTGGTTTTTATAGCTTTAATAGCTCTAAAGTGTAGTAAATATACGGTCAACGTCACCAGAGAAGATAATTCTTAGCGGCAATTATATTTTTCTAACCTCATCATCATTAGGTCTTCAGTCCTGGAACTGGTTAGACGCGCACCATCATTGTTTCCTATTCTAAACTAACCTACAGATTTCCCTGAAATTTGCACAGTCTGCATCTATCACTATCTGATCTAGGTCTACATCTACCTCTTTTTTCCTATCTCTGCTTGTAATATATCCCATACTATTCCCCAAAATGCTTTAGAACGTATTCCGCCGTTCTATTTTTCTTTCTCCCCAGATATCCTTGTTCCCCTACTATTTCTATAACCTATTTGTTATTATCTTTGTTTGTCCATGCTATCGTCCTCATACCTCTGAAGCACAGCATTTCAAGAGGCTGCTACCGTTTTTCTGTCTGCGTTTCAGACTGCCCGTATTTCATAGGCATACTGTGCTGTGCTCCACACATATGCTTTCAACAATTTTCTTCTTGTTCTATGTTTGTTGTCTTTCCTCATAGGTGCTGTTCTTTTTTGTTAGATACAGTTCGGTCACCTTCTATTGTTTTACAGTTATATACCCTATTTTTCCTACCTTCAGTGGTTGTGAAGGGAGGTAAGCAGCCTGTAGCTGACAAGTTCCCCCAACACTTAACCATTTACCGATTTAATATATTTTCCAATATATCTTTTCGCACAGTCAACATTAGTTGCAGATATTTCGCAACCAACCACTAGTTGTTTATACTAATCATCAGATTTATCTGCGCTTATTTTTTCGTCATTAGGTTTTCCGTCTCAAAACTGGTTGGACACGTACCTGCACTTATTTAAATTCTGAGCTAGCCTACATAGTTCCCTGAAATTCTCACACAGCATGTGTATACAGCTCGTTCCCCTTCTATTGTTTTCTAATTTTATGCCCTATTTCACCGAGATTCAGTGAAGGGGGTTAAGCAACCTGTGGCTACCAAGATCCCCCAACACTTAGACGTTTGCCGAATTAATGGTTTTCCTGGTTGGACACGTATCTGCACTTATTTATATTCTGAGCTAGCCTACATAGTTCCCTGAAATTCTCACACAGCATGTGTATACAGCTCGTTCCCCTTCTATTGTTTTCTAATTTTATGCCCTATTTCACCGAGATTTAGTGAAGGGGATTAAGCAACCTGTGGCTACCAAGATCCCCCAACACTTAGACGTTTGCCGAATTAATGGTTTTCCTGGTCGGACACGTATCTGCACTTATTTATATTCTGAGCTAGCCTACATAGTTCCCTGAAATTCTCACACAGCATGTGTATACAGCTCGTTCCCCTTTTATTGTTTTCTAATGTTATGCCTTATTTCACCGAGATTCAGTGAAGGGGGTTAAGCAACCTGTGGCTACCAAGATCCCCCAACACTTAGAGGTTTGCCGAAATAATGGTTTTCCAGTAAATCCTTTCACACTTAACATTTATCGAGAATATTGCCCAACCAAGTCTTGTAGTTACTTATGATAATGATCATGTTTAAGCACAGTTATTTTTTTTTTCATTAGTTTATCCATCTTGGGATTGGTTGTATGCGTACCTCCATTGATTTCTATTCTGGGCTAGCCTACACATCTCCCTGAAACCCCTACAGCCTACATCTTTTACTATCTGTGTGCAGTAGTCTAACCTAGGTCTGCCTCTTCTTCTCTTTTTTCCGATCTCTGCTTCTAATATATTCCGCACTATTCCCTCATGCCGTAGTATGTGGCCTATCATCCTATCTCTCCTATTTTTTTTACCGTTTTCCACATATTTCTTTCTTCCCCTACCATTTTTAGTACCTCTTCGTTCTTAACTTTGTCTGTCCATGATATCTTCATCATACGTCTGTAGCACCACATTTCAAAGGCTTCTGCCTTTTTCTTGTCCGCTTCTCCTACTGTCCAGGCTTTACATCCGTACAGTGCTGTGCTCCATACATATGTTTTAAGCAATCTTTCCCTTGTTTCTATGTTTGTGGTCTTTGAGCACAGTAGTTGCTTTTTCTTGTTAAATGTAGCACGATCTTGTGCTAATCTTTGTTTTATATTTTTTGTGCTTTTCCCATCTTGCGTTATTTGGCTTCCTACGTAGCAGAAATCCTTAACCTCTTGCAAGTTCGTGTTACATACTTGTATTCTTGCTTTTGATTTATTTTCCCCACCTTTACATACTAGAACTTTAGTTTTAGTTTTGTTAATTTTCATACCGTATCTCTCTGTTAGAACCGTTTCCATTTCATTAAGAGTAGATTCTAACTCTTTTTTGCTAGACGCTAATACTGCTATATCATCTGCAAATCTAAGCATATCAATTTTTTGTCCTTGCATGGTAATTCCAAATGTCTTCCTGCATTTGACAGTATTCATTGCCTCTTCTATGTACAAGTTAAAAATCAAAGGAGATAGGGCACATCCCTGTCTCACCCCTTTCCTAATGTTTACTTCCCTACGTTCCTGATCTAATTCTATTACTACTGTTTGCTCTTTGTATAAGCTATGTACTATTCGTCTATCCCTATAACTCATTCCAATCTTTTTGAGTATTTCAAACATTTTTTTCCATTTTACATTGTCGAAAGCTTTTTCCAAATCTACAAACCCTATATACACGCTTTCCCCTTTTTCTATTGTTTTCTCCATTATCACTCTCAGAGCTAAAATAGCCTCTCGTGTTCCCCTGTTCCGCCTAAACCCAAATTGGTCTTCTCCTAGTATTTCCTCCGCCCGTTTCTAACCTACAAGGTATTATATTTCACAGTGTTTCTCTAACCTCACATATATATTCCCTTGTTAACACATTTTTAAATTCTCATTTTTAGATATTGTATACTATATAACACTACGGCGTTCATAGGAGTCGAATTTCCAAGTGAAGGTGGTAATGGTAACAGTGTCGCACTTGTAAGCCGAGCTTGGTTTACACCTTTAAAAAAAGAAGTGTTCTGGCCATCCTTTAAACTGCGGATACAATTTGAGAAAGCTGTTCGAAGTCACATAGCACCAGAAGATTCCTGGCAATTATATCCAATTGTTCGCTGCTTTTTTGAATGTGGTAAGTAGAAATCTTAACATGTTTTTTTGTTATTGTGTATTTCTTTAGATGATTATGATAAGGCCCAATATAAAATTAAACAGGCTGAAATTACATCAGACATACAAAGTGAGTTGGAGGAACCACAAGCTAAGAGAAAGCGTGTAAAACCACGTCGCTTATTCTATGGCAGTAGCGATGATGAAAACAGTTGTTCACATAAGCAAGTTACATAACACTTTTGCAGCGGCCACCGCCTTTAAAATTCAGTATACCACAAACTTTAGGTTAGTGATGTGCATCTACATTTTCTGCGTTTTCCTTTTAAGTGTGTGAAGCTCTAGAGCTTGGACCCTTATGCTACTAGAGAAAAGTATAATGTTATTAGATTGTGCAATAATTGACTCAATTAAAATAACCACCTGCTCATAGATTGTTTTAAACTTGGAACCCATGCTGTAATTTAGACTACTATATGAATTTGCTGTTATCCAATTTCTAATTGAATCTTTATAATTTTCAGATGTTTCTAATGATAGTCAGTCTCAAACCAATAGCAGAACCTGTTTCGATGATTCAACTTTTTATACCAATAAGGATTTGTGTATAGGTACACCTCCAGTTTTATCACCTAGTAATACTAACACAAAACATGACAGTGTAGATAATACAGGTAGGTACTTTCGCCTTTAGCAAAGAGTTACTTATGTATCAGTTTTATTACAGCGTTTCACCGAAAATTATTTACTCTTCTGCATAAAATTGAGGGGCAAAATAAACTGATCCTTAATAAACTGGATACATCACAACAGGGAATTATTGTTTATGGAGGTCATTTGCCGCAAAATATGCCAGTTGCATTACCAATACAGAACTATAACGAGATTATTGCCTTGGAAGATTTTTTGAAGAATAAAGAAACTTTGCAATATTTGTAAGTAGATGATTTGAATATCTTTATGTAAGTAGCAGGTTATTTTTTCAATTGAAGACGTCAAATTTAAATTTTATTAATTTGTTTTGGAGTGTTCCGACACACCATATTTTAGGCATCTAGATTTTTTTATTATAACACCTAACAAGTAACAGTTAATTTTAAAATAAAATCACGGTTTAGTTAGATACGTTATGCAAGGAGAAAAAATTATTAGAGTATATTTTATTTGTTGGAATATGGCGAGCAGAACTTATGAAACAATAAATAATAAACTAATATCAGTCAATTGTAGTCCTGCTAGAATCACATAATGTTGACTCCTACTTTCCTATCAAGATATTTGAACCTGACACTTGTAAAATTGAAACCAATACACAAATTTTAAAGTTGCAAAGTAAAAATCGTCAGAGGTATTTCACATTACAGTAACTGTTAAAACTCATTAATGTAATAATATGTTATTTCCAACACATCATACTGAAAAGTGATATCGATAACTTTTATTTTTGGTTTGTGATTACGTTATGGTAGGTGGCTGTTAAGAGTGATTTCAATAATGTTATGTATTGCTTGGCGAATAAAGCAATGTTGCTTTATTTTTATTTAACGAACTATTCTTAATAAAAATATTTTGGTGTAGCGAAACGAATGTATTTTTATACAGTCGATATGGCGATATAACAAATAATGTACAAAGGTTATTTTAAAACTTCAATCATGTATGTTATTTGCTAAATATCGTTCTATTAAAATTAATAACCATTCTGAAATGTTATACCAATACAACATTTAGTTTAGCTTATTAAGTCCTTATTTTGTCTCTAATTAGTATATTGTTAGAAATGTGTAGTGAATTTATTTGTTTTAGAGTTCGCATGTGAGTTCCTTGGGGGGACGTGATTTGGTTACAAAAGTCAATATTGCTCTCAAAACTTTAATAACTGATGCTATCGCATGCAACTACAGCTTTTATGGAAAGCGTTCAGAGAAGCAGCCATTCTGTGAATTGCTGTTGAAGAAAGTTATTGTTGGACGAGCGTCTCGCGGTAGCAATAGCGCGGCTGCAATGACAGTTGTAAACAGATTGAGGTTACGTAACTTTTTTTGTTTACATAAATTGGATCAAATTGGATGTGTGTTAATGTTAAATTGATTGTTTATCTCCTTATTTATATAAAAGAAGTAAAAAATGAATATTTGCCAAGATTGTGGTTCTGAATTTACGTAAAATAAAACTTTGTATGACCACTTAAGAAAATTTCATGATTTGAATATAAGAGACCAGTTTCTATAAGCAACCAACTATGGATAAAAAAGAAGTTAAACTCAGTGCAATGAAGGAAATTAACTTTACACGAATGTTACCTATATATGTTAGCTCTTGTATGTAAACAACTTGGTATTTCCGACCTTCCAAATACACATACTTTAAAACTTTGTGCATCGATTCAAGATACATTTTAGTGTTTATTCCTAAACCCAATCGATAGCAATATGCCCAAGATGTTGGACAATTTGCATAATTATTATGAAAATATTCAGCAAATGATTGTGTATCAACATCGGCATAAAGATCTTCTACTACCTGATTTAAAATGTCATTAAATTCATCAATAGATACACACTGTAATAAAACACGAAGGATTTATTTGATTTATTTTATTTTTGACAAATTCTTGCGCCAATTACGATCCACATGCCAGGTACATAGCAACTGGTGAGATACCTTGGCCATAACATAAGACCATGCATTATAAAATGCTGGAGCATCATCAGACATAAAAACAGTAGTTGATATAATACCCACTCTTGATTTAATTTTTCCAAAAAACAACTTGAAAATTATTTCGTCAGCACGATTTGAAAAACAAAATGCCACTGGGCACCCTGAACCAAATTCATCCACTGTCATTAGTGTGTAGAGCTGAAAATCGTAACTGTTTGTACCGTGTGTACCATCAACGCACACTTTGTCGTTCCCAAATTTAAGCAACTGTTCACGTTGAAAATAAGTCATTATGACTAATGCAAAATCTTGAACATCTAAAATTATTTCTGAGTCATTTGGATTTCCTTCTACACCTTGGCTTTTATAATATAACACTGGGCAGTCGCTTCCTAAGTTCATCATCTCCTCTACCCAGAGCCGTACGCTAATTGCATCATTTAGGTGACATTTCACACCATACTCAATATTGAAGTCCCTAACGATATTGTGCATATCTTTTGTTTCTAACAACAAAATTCTCTGTGAATTTTCTAGTTTTAAAGCAGAATCACGAACATCATCCAATATATGTTGAAATGTAATACCTTCCTTTAATTTTCCTGAAACACATCAATTGTAAAATTTCAAACTAGAACTTTATGTTTGAAAATACCTGCAATTTCTGCTTTACTCTCTTTACTTAAAAAAACTCGACCAATATCGTTGGTATGTCCAACATGAGTTGTCCAGAAGTCTACTGTAACAGACCCATCGTTCTTTATCGTCGCTTTCATTCTTGAGGGACAAACACTTCCAATTTTATTAGTGCCTGTGCTTTTTAAGCTTCTAAAACCCTTGCCTTTTGGAATGTAGTTGTACGATCGATGGCAATTATAGTACTCCTTTTTGGTGCCATCAGACAATAATTTAGCTAAAGTGTGAAATATATACATTGCCAAAGATTGTTCCTGTTCTTGGTTTCTTCAGTTTTTGAACTCTGTTGAACAGAATAAAATTAGTATATAATTAACACTTTGCATAATAATCTTCAAACCTAATTGTGAATTAAAATGTAGTTGATCAAGTTTAGTTTCAATTTGATGTTCATTTGCCAAATGTTGTCGAAGTTTTTATATCCCTTTAGATGTGTTGTACAATTTTCATAAAAGCACTTGATTCTTGACGAGTTGAGAATTATTGGAATACTTTTATGAACAGTTCTGCAATGACGACGTAAAGTTGCTTTACTGGTCAAGGATTTGCCACATGTATCACACAAAATTTACTAGTTAAAGTAACTGGTTTTCTATATTCAAAATTATGAATCTTTCTTAAATGGGCATACAAATTCTTCTTTTGTGTAAACTTAAAACCACAATCTTCGCAAGTATTCATTTTTACTCCTCGTTTACAAATAACACGATAAACAAAATTAATAAGTAATTTCCATAGATCTCATTCACTATATGTAAACAAAAAAATTACATAACCTCAATCTGTTTATAACTGTCATTGCAGTCGCGTTATTACTACCGCGAGATGCTCGTATTGTTGGTAAGGAAAATTTTTTAATGCTGTTTATATGCATTAGTTTTGTGGATGCTATCAAGAACAGATCACCCGATGCGTTTGAAAAAAATATTGAAGCTGCGATGAAAATATGGCTTAAACATGCACCACAGCGTTTAAAGCAATCTCAAAAACGAAGACTTGCACAATAATGGGAACGGCGATTTACTTTTATTACATTATACATACCTGTTAGATTTAATTAGTAATTTTGCATGCCTATGCTGTTTGAAGTTTCTAACAAACCGGTTGGTAGATAATAAGTTAGTTGTTTTTTATCAAAATATTTTTTTATTGATGAATTTTTAAATAAGCAAAAATGCTTAAAATAAAATATAATCTTCGAAATTCTGTTGGTAAAAGGCAAATGCAGCGAAGAATTTTAGATTCAGTTAATAACACACTCGATGAAATAAGTGAGCAAGCTTGCAGCGAATCTGATGCAGTAACTTGTAGTAATTCTGTAATATCGCCAGATGCAGTGGACAATAGAAGTGTACCCATAAAACCATTTTCCACATGCTTTCTAATGTTTCACAAACAAACATTTCTCACGTAGATCATTTACATGAAACTACCTCAGAATATTCTTCTGATTCTGACGATAGTGGTATACCACAAAGTTGTTCAGGCAGTAATCCATTATTAGCTGTTACTGATCATTAAAATTTACATTCTCAATTAAGAGATTGGGCCGTAACGTACAACGTTTCAGGTTCTGCTGTTACTGGTTTATTAAAAATTTTATCTTCGATTCATACAGAGTTACCTGTAGACAGTAGAACACTGTTACACACTCCTATTAATACTGTTACAAGACAATTACAAAATGGGAATTATTGGCATTGCGAATTAGTTAATTTTCTAAACACTTTTTTGAACCATTATAAAGATATTCCAAACAATACACTTGAAATCAGTTTTAATATTGATGGTTTACCTTTGTTCAATAGCAGTAATACGCAGTTTTGGCCAATATTAGGTCTTGTTAAAAACGTAGACAGTGCGCCATTTGTTATTGGAATTTTTTGTGGCAGTTCGAGACCCGCACCTCTATCTTTATATTTAGATGACTTCGTAAATGAACTTTCCAATTTGTTGAAAAATGGTTTTATTTTTAATAAGGAAACTTACTTTATAAAGGTTCATAGTTTTCTATGTGATGCACCGGCACGTGCATTTATAAAACAGACAAAATCACACGGCGGATATTCTGCC
Source organism: Platerodrilus igneus (assembly GCA_036346225.1). Taxonomy (NCBI): domain Eukaryota; kingdom Metazoa; phylum Arthropoda; class Insecta; order Coleoptera; family Lycidae; genus Platerodrilus; species Platerodrilus igneus. The sequence continues at coordinate 2,630,419 of JARFIW010001131.1, forward strand.
TGTGACAAGTGTACTGAATACGGTGAATATGTTAATGGTAGGGTAATAAAGCAAGGGATTTCTACCCATAAAAGAACTGATGAATCATTTTTATTGCAAACTGATGAAACTCACCATATAGGTGTATCGCCATTATTGAAACTTTCTGTTGGATTAGTGACACAAGTGCCTATTGATTATATGCACTGTGTTTGTTTAGGTGTAATGCGAAAGCTTTTGAATTCATGGATAGGTGGTCGTCCACCAATTAAATTATGTAGCCGAATGGTACAACTCATATCAGAATGTTTACTTTTAGCAAAGGATCACATTCCAGCGGAATTCAATAGAAAACCTAGAGCAATATCTGAGTTGCAACGTTGGAAAGCCACAGAGTTTCGAACATTTTTGCTTTATTTGGGTCCTTGGGTACTTAAAGATTTAACCGACATAGCTGTTTATGAACATTTTTTGTTGTTGCATTGTGGTATTACCTTGTTGGTGTCAAATAAGCATATTTCTAGTTTTGGATGTGCTAGAGCTGATACAATATTACGTGCATTTGTACAGCATTGCAAAAAAATTTATGGAATTGAATATTATGTGTATAACATCCATGTTTTATCGCATTTAGCATCTGATGTAGAAATATATGGTACCTGCTTAGATACAATTTCAACTTTTCCATATGAAAATTACTTGGGACAACTAAAACGTGTGATAAAATCAACAAAAAATCCACTGCAACAAATACATCGTAGGTTAGCTGAAGCTAATTCATTCATTGTTAAAACTAGTGTTCAAAGTATTTTGCCAACCCATTCACATAATTTAGGACCCCTACCAAACGATAATAGAACATACAAGCAGTTTGAAACACTGATATATAAAGAATTTTTATTTAAAACTAACATAAGATCTAAAGCAGACTGTTATTGTATGCGTGGAGATGGTAGAGTTGTTCATATTCAGAATATTCTCATAAATGCCGATAACGAAATTATGATTTTAGGCAAACAGTTTTGTTCATATGATTCTTTGTATTTGTATCCAATGCATTCTAAAGAACTATCAATTTACGTTATGAGGAATTTATCAATTGAATTTGATTTAGTGAATATAAAACTCATTGTGGGAAAATGCATAGTTGTACAATATCAAGATTTCTGGATATCCATACCAATTATTCATACTTTATAAACCAAAATTCAAACCAATAATATTTTTTATCAATTTGGTTATTATAGAAACTATGCGGTTTTATTGTTAAATCTCAGAATTGCACATACCAGATGTGACCTCAGGAGACTATCATCATATTCTTGGTGGTTATTTTGATGTGAAGTTTGAATTTCAACTTTGTAAATATAATCCCAATTATTCTAAAACAACGCATTTTGCATTGTACCTTCTTCTAATTTTTTTAATTTTATTCATAAATTACATACAGTTGATATAACCCCAAAATTATTTTTAGATATATAGCAAAAGTAAATGACCATCAAGAACATGGCCATACAAAAATTCTAAATTGAGAGTGTCACTTTCTGGTATATTATATTCTGGGGTTAAATGATGTAAACAGCGGGTTGTGGATACAGACAGATCCAGATGATTCTGCTATTGTCTATTGAATCTGTGCAGTCACTCGAGCTACATGCTCACATCGACACAGCGTTTAATATTTTGCACCAGGTACATGTACGAAAAATTGTATTGAAGATAGGCTACTGTTAGAAGCGTTTTACTACTAAGAAAAAATAATGTAACGGCTTACGAATGTTGCATTAATCATTTTTTCTTAGTAGTAAAACATTTCTAACAGTAGCCTACGTATAGCATAACATGGTGCTGATTGGAATGCAAGATTCAATCGCTCAGCATCACTGTGGGCCATTTGAATTCTCACATGTTAATATGTAGAAAATTTATTCGCAGTATTGTTTAAACATTAAATATTAGCCTTTATTAACATAAAATTAAATAAAAAACCTTAACCACAAAAAATATTTAAATTACTAGATACGTATTTCGACCACTATGTGGTCATCATCAGTAGGAAACCTGTAATTAAAAAATAATTAGCTGTTGTTCTGAAACACTTTAGAGGATATTCTCCTCACCACTTAGGCTGAAGTGAACCTTCCCAACCTACAATATACTATATTGTTGCTTTAAACACTATCGAGGATATTCTCCTCACCCGCAGACTGGTGTTCTCAACAACAAACAAGTGAATTGTGACATTATAACTTAAATCTACTTAATTTATACTAATTCTAAATCTACTGAAGCGGAACCAATTTAATCTTGCTTTCTCATTGGTTGTTGACCAATAGGGAAAGCAAAGCAGATGGCTCTATTGGCCCTTTATCGGTGTTTAAGAAGGGTCCTTTATGTTTAACAATTTTAATTGATTCATAAGCATTTAAGGAGGAAATTAAAATTAACAATTTCAAATCCTGAAATGCCAAAACTTTACTGTTTACCAAAGATTCACAAAATAATAAATCGATGAGACCAATAGTTTCAGGTATCAACTCAACGACTTACTATTTATCACGATGACTGTCAAATGAATTTAAGAATTTAAAGTTTAATAGTTTGTCTGTACAAAACTCTTTAGAGTTCATTAATAAAATTAAAAATATCACATTAGAAGAGAACGAAATCTTAATTTCATTTGATGTCAGTTCATTATTCCCTAGTGTTCCAATACCACGTACTTTAACATATTTAAAGGATGTTCTTATATATAGTGATATTGATGATGATAAAGTTGAGGACTATATCAAGCTTGTTTCGCATTGCATGTCCCAAAACTGTTTTCAATTCAACAACAAGTTGTACGAACAACATGAAGGCACAGCAATGGGAAATAGCTTATCACCTTTCATAGCAAATTTATTTATGTCTCGTTTTGAAACCGAGTTAAAAGAAAACTCCAAATACTTCCCAAGAATATGGTTAAGGTACGTGGATGATATTTTGCAGTTTTGACTCTTCTAAATCAAATGTTGATGATTTTCTTAAAGAAATGAATTCAAAATTTCAAAGCATAAAATTTACATATGAACTAGAGAATAATGGACAATTACCCTTTTAGATACATTAGTAATTAGAAATGGTAATAAACTGAATTTGACATTTATAGAAAAGAAACCAATGTAAATCGCTTTATTTTGTCTTCCTCTAATCATAGCACACAACATAAGTTGGCTTCATTTAACTTTTAATTAATAGATTATTGAATTTCCTTTAAATAAAAACAGATTTAATAAGGAATTTGCTCTTATTAAACAAATAGCGAATTACAATGGTTTCTCTTCTGATATTATAGATAATATTTTTAGAAAGTGTAAAAATAGGATCAACATCCGTAAATCAACGACTTTGCAATCAACCACCTCTAACGATAATGATAAATATGTTAAACTTCCGTTTCACAAAACCACAAAGGGTCTTGATAAAATATTCAAACAGTGTAATTTCAAAATTGCTTTCACTAATACTAATAAAATTAAAGATTTGCTAGGTAATCCAAAAGACAAGGTGGAAAAATTGCAAAAGTCGAGATTTATGAAATTAGTTGTGCAGGGCCAGGGTGTTTTCAAAAATATATTGGTCAGACCAAGAGGAATATAACAACAAGATTTAAAGAACACATTGCTCACTTCAAATATGGTAAATATGAAAGGTCTCAGGTCGCCAAACATATATTTGAAACCAGCCACCCCGTTAAACTAGAAAATGTTAAATTGTTAAAAGCGGTACCAACGTTTTCCTCCTTAAATGCCTATGAATCAATTAAAATGGTTAAACATAAAGGACCCCTCTTAAACACCAATAAAGGGCCAATAGAGCCATCTGCTTTGCTTTCCCTATTGGTCAACAACCAATGAGAAAGCAAGATTAAATTGGTTCCGCTTCAGTAGATTTAGAATTAGTATAAATTAAGTAGATTTAAGTTATAATGTCACAATTCACTTGTTTGTTGTTGAGAACACCAGCCTGCGGGTGAGGAGAATATCCTCGATAGTGTTTAAAGCAACAATATAGTAAATTGTAGGTTGGGAAGGTTCACTTCAGCCTAAGTGGTGAGGAGAATATCCTCTGAAGTGTTCCAGAACAACAGCTAATTATTTTTAATTACAGGTTTCATTGATGATGACCACATAGTGGTCGAAATACGTATCTAGTAATTTAAATATTTTTGTGGTTAAGGGTTTTATTTAATTTTATTTAAATCGTGCCACAGTGTTCCTATAGATTATTAACTTGATTAACATTCTTTAAAGGATATTAAATTATGTAAACATGAAAAATATAATCTAGAATTTGAAATATTTATATCAGTATGTTGTACATTACAGTTGCAATAACGATGCAATGTTCAAGATAAGATGTTATGCCAAAGTTGCAGAAAATACATTGCAAATTGAACATATTGTTACAGCCCGATTTAGCATGGTTTTGTATATATATATATATTTCATGTTTAATAATTGTACAAGAGGTGATGGTAATTATTTGTTTATATAAAATAGGTATATAATTTACAATGAAATTCTAAAGTAGTTTCTGTAGACCATACAAATAGTTAAATTAATTTCAGTTACGATTCAGGTTTACAATTTTGTAGGGTTAGGTCTGTTTCGATTCATCAATGCCATTGTGTTTTAAATTTGTAGTTGAAGTTATTGCGCGATGGGTATAATAGGTAATATAATGTAGATAGATTAGCTTTTAACAATCAACAGTGGCGTCTGTAAAATAATTTTATTAAAGTCATTTTTCGCATATCTGTAAGAAATTATATTCAGTCTTCTTTAAGGAGTAGCGAGTTTGGAAATAGTTTTTCAATAGGGTACAAGTTTGTTCCATATTTTTATTAAGTATAAAACAATATTTAGAGTAATTTGAATCCTTCTTAAAATTAACGACGACTATGTGACAGGTGTGGTTTTCAATTCGAATCGTGTTATCAGTTGTTTTCGAAGTATATGCTCTCTTTTATTTTACACCTTAACAGAGCATCACGAATGGTTTGGAGCTCTTCCTAATTGTTATTCAAATTTATTAATTGAAATTGAAGTCATCCGTATTCGTTACTACGGGATATTATTAGTAGAGTTCATAGAGTACGATAATAAGTATTTCTTATTGTATTTAATGGGATTGTTCCCGATCTGTAATTAACCAATTTCGTGCGAGAGGAGCATGCTTGTAAATATGGCGGCACGCCATGTGCATTTTCTAATTTAATTTATTTTAGGTACCCTTTATATGTTTCTTGTATTTGCAATTTTTAACGTTTTGTTCTGGTAATATTTTAATCGTAATTCTGGTTGATAGAAACTACATTTAATTTTCGTTACTCGAAAATTGGAGTTTGGTATTAAGAACTTAGTGGGTCATCGTTGGTTCGATTTTGGAAGTTATCTTCTTGAGAAAGTGCTACATAAGGGAGATCCTAATTATCCTTATTCCTATCACCAGGAGCAGAAGAGGTATACGACACCAATCTTGAGGTTCGTGGGATTGCGCAGCGTATCTGCTAAGTTGATCCTGAGCCGAGCTTATTGTACTTACATCAAGGTGTCACCGAATTAAAACATGTTTGGTATCGTAATGTATATATATATATATATATATATATATATATATATATATATATATATGATTAATGTTCCCCAAATGCATGCACTTGGCCTTTGATATTTTGTTTATGAAATTTACAAATTAAATGTTAATAGTGATTATTAGAAAAGAGTAAAAGATACCACAGGCCAATCCGAATCTTTATTGCTTTATATTTTTGTGTACTTTTATAGGGCCAATGGATCCGCTGAGGTGTATGGGACTTAGGCTCAGAATAAAGTTAGCCGGTAATGTAGCAATATAGTAAGCAGTAGGTAGTGAACAAGATTATTCATCGCGGTGGTGAGTAGAGGTATTTATTCTGCTTCAACTTGAGTAAGCAAGTAGTGGTAATATTGGAAATTGTCATTATACTGTTGATCTAAGTACTTGAGAAATTTAAAGTGTTTATTATTACTTGTTCTAAAGTCATAACAGTCTTAATTTTAAAAATATACTAACACCCCTCTCAGGGTGGTAGCAATATGCTGCATTGATATTGTAACTCTAACTTTACAACTTGTGAAATAACACATTGGTGCAAAAATTTGTAATGCTGCATGCTCACTAGGTGCACTTATATGATATCATTTGATTACATTGACTATTGTAGCAATATTTAATTATTTACATATAATTATCAGACCATAAAATAAGCAATACTGACTGATATGAACGTGTAAAATTAATTGATGTTTGTTCAAATCACTATTTTTAGGTTGTTTTGGGTAGTATTTTGTAGTAGCAATATAGATGTATACCTAAACAGTGTGGGTATAATTAAATTTTTGTTTTTTATGAAATATACTATTTAAGGGCGTGCCAATAGGTACAATAGTATTTTGAAAATAATTATTGTATTTTAAATTTAAATTAAATACTTTTTGTGTATTAGCGATTACATTTATTTTTTGTAAGAATTGATTTGTTTGTAGTTGAAATCAAATAAAAATGAATTCTGATTTTTTAGTGATTAAGAAATTTATAGAGAACCCATACTTTAATGTCGTAAACTTTGTTACCCACTCAATATAACAATAAAGGTTTAAAATACCTGATTCTTTCATTTCGTGTTTTTTTTATTTTAATTTTTAAAAATTTTCAAGCATAATGTCTACAGTTGATTCTGAAAACTAGTGCAGATGTTACCCTTTCTACTGATCTATGTTCTATTAAATGTAATTTTGAAATATGTACATTAATTTTTAGAGCTATAATGCAATCAAAACTAGAGGTTCAGTCGAAATTGCGAAAGAATGCACTCACGTTGTAAGTTTCTGAATTAAAAACTCTCATACTTTCAAATCTTATGCATACTCCGATAGATCATTTAAAAGTATGTCGGTTTTGTATGCAGAAACCTATGACGTGAATGCATTCTTTCTTGATTTTAACTATACCTATTGATTTTTATTGTACTATCACCTCTAAAAATTAATGTACATAATTCTAAATTGTGTCGAGGTGATTTAGTGACGTTTTATTCACGTCTAAGAAATGACGTCAAAATAACGTAATAAAATGACGTCAAAATAACTTAATAAAATGACGTCAAAATGACGTAATAAAATGACGTCATTGTGCCGCGACATATTGACGTCGTGGCGACGTCAATATTACGTCATTTTTCAAGGTTAAAACGACGTAACTCATGACCAAAAATGACGTCAGCATGTTAGCTGGGATCATACACAAGGTGTTCAATTTAAAATAGTCTAGAATTTTGATGTTGTAAATGATCATATTTTGGAAACACTATATAAAAGGTTGCACAACGGAAATTATATCCTGTAAAAAACTTATGAAGTAAATAAACCGATTAGTAAAAACTGCATCCATCTACCTTTTTCCTGTAAAAAGTTATTAACGATCACAATGGGTCAGAATTTACTGAGACGTCGTGTACTTGCACTAACATAAAAGCATTATAAAAAGGTACATAACAAATTAGAGTACATATAAGTACCGTGACTGTTGATTATCGTTGATATAAGAGCTTATCTTTTGCGTATGCTCTACTACAACATTAATTAACAAATCAGTTTGATACCGAGCACTGATCAGTCTGCTTCTGACCAGAATAACTACACTGGAATGTGAGGCGTTTGTACACAAAACATGATTAATAAATCCTTGCGGTACTTCATCTTTTATATGGCTTTGATTGACAACATATTTGTATTTAAAAAATTACTTAAATTACAATAGGTACATTCTAGATGGTATTTGCAAAATTTCGGGTACATTTTGGAATAGTCTAGAGGTTTTAAATATGTACATAAATTGCAGTCATGAATATTGGTGTTCAGTTTTAATTAAAGCTTTGATTACAATGTTCTAGTTTAAAACTTTGAAAGATATGATATTAATTACTGCCAATATAAATTACTGTAATAATTATATAAACTAATAATTAGTGCTTGGATAGTTAATTGTAGTGATTCGATATTAAGTTAATTAAGAAAATAACATTATAGTTTAAGAAGTTAGTAATTGTACTGTTAGCGATTAGCTGAAAATAAATTATTGAAAGAGCTGTTAGCAAATCCATTGTAACTACAAGTTGTTAAAAAGCTTGTATAATCAGTTTGAAAATAAGAATTCTTGTTTGTGCAAATAAAGTTTTCATTACAATACATAAACGCAACCAAAAAAAGGTAGTAGAGTAATGGCATATTCTTGAAAAGTTAAAGCAAATGACAAACATGCAACATTGCGATATCAAGCAATCATTTCAAATTTATGATAGTGTCACAATTTTCATATAGCCTTTTCAAATCTGATCCCTTGTTAATATTTCAGCATAATAAAAATATTCCATCTAATAAACGACTTTTGCAAAATTTACTCCTAACATTTTTCATTGTTAGTTGAAAGGAATGATCAATAGAAAAAGTGTTAAATACATAACACAAAATAGTAACTCATCTAGACAATTTTTATAGTCATTAACAAGCTTATTCATTAACTCTTGATTTTGACATTTACAAAAACAGATTAATCTCTTATTAATAAATAATTTAATTAGTTAAAAAAGTAGTTTGTCATCTATTTGGTCTTCAGTTTAAGTAATTACTTACCATTGAAAGGGCATTGTTTATCTATGAGTTTCTGCAAGTAATGATATACATAACTTTTCTTTGTGCAAAGACAACTCATTTACTTTGATAGAAGATGTTTCAAAGGTGGATCTAGGCACACATGTTGATGGGTTTACTGCCATAGAAGCACATTCATATATGTTTGGTCTTCTAACGACAATCAGAAAATTATTCATGGGCCTGATGTTATTGTAAAATAACAACCCATTTTTCTATTTTGGCGATTGTTATTTTTCTGTTCTGCAATTGTTGTTAGGCTCAATCTTCAAGTTGAATAACAAATTTTGTAATTGGATATATATTTTCAAATGATATAATAGCACTGCTGGAATTTTTAAATTCAATGAATGTTGTAAGCATATTCTAATTAGCAAGTTTGAAAATCCTTGATTCAGTAACACCGATTTTTAAAAAATAATTAACATTTTTAACATGCAGATTTTGAGATTCCAAAAACGATAAAAGTTTCTAACAATTTCAAAAAGCACACATAATATTTGTGCACTAAATCAAACCATTAGACAACCTACAACAAATTGTTTCCAGCTGAAATTATTTAGAAATTTTTTTGTGAAAGTTAACTGTCAATCGCTGTTAATTCAAAGATCTTCTCCACACAAGTGGTTTATTACGTATATTGAAAATTAAACCATATAAGAAAAAAATTTTATATTTAATTTATACAGATACACTTATCTAGATAACACAGTTATAATACAAATAACCTCAACTACATCTAGTAATACTACTAAACATTGGCAATGTATGGAACTAGTCTTTACAAAGTTAAAGCTATTTTTAACATCCAGATTTTGAGACTACAAAAACGATAAAAGTTTCTAATAATTTCAAAAAGTACACATAATATTTGTGCCCTAAGCCAAACCATTAGACAACCTACAAGAAATTGTTTCCAGCTGAAATTATTAGAAATATTTTTGTGAAAGTTTACTGTCAATCTCTGTTAATTCAAAGATCTTCTCCACACAAGTGGTTTATTACATATATTTAAAATTAAACTATATAAGAAAAATTTTTATTATATTTAAATTTATACAGACGCCACTTATCTAGATAACACACTTATAATACGAATAACCTCAACTACATCTAGTAATACTAAAAATTCGCAATTTATGAAACTAGTGTTTACAGTCAAAGCTTTGTACACAAAGTAAAGTAATAAATTTTGAAGCTATTCAGTTATAAAATGAAATTTTTGTACACATAACAAAAAACAATCTTTAATGCATTTTTAAAAAATATTCTACACAAATCTAAAATTATACTGCCTATTTTACAGACTTAAACAAATGGTTATAGTATTTTCAATTTAAAAACTAATAATTAGAAATATAAAATATAACATTACAAGAATACTCCTCGTGAATATATATTCTTTAACGTAGTTTATTATTAACTGAATTTAAAATCATTCTCTTATTTTTAAATTCTCTTTAAGTGGGGGGAGAAGATGATGAACACATACCATCATTCGAAGGATTTGCATTTTTGAGATCTTTAACTATTTCATCTAAATTAAATCGCATATAAAACCTAGTATAAAATTGTCGTACTTGGTATATATTTTTTTTAAACAATGTGGCGGCTATACTTTTATAATCCTTACCATATTTACAGACACCCACCACTGCAAGTATTAATTCTGCATTTGTCCACTCAAAATTTTCGCATGTAAAACTGTTATCAGCTAGAGGGAAATCTTTTAACGAATCCGTACGCTTCCGTTTTAAAGAATTCGCAGGTTGCTTGATTCGTTGAACCTGAAACAATAGAGAATGTTCAAACTTTATACCATTGGAGATCAGTGATTCACAGTTTCAATGGCCATATCGTTTATTGTTCTTTGCTATGCATATGGCAAAGTGATATGATTATTTTGATATACAGAGAGAGTATTGAATCGCCTTTTGTCGACATCACAGCTAATACTTTAACTGTCTGCGAGTGCCAAAGTGTTCGTACCCGACAAGGTTGCATCAATTGAAAACAACGCACTAGCTTCGCGGAACCCCAATGGTCAATCCAATTGCAAGGTAATCAGACAATTAATCATCGGTTTGACCAGTATTAGTGTTTGTCATGGCAACACCTCCAATTGTATGCTTTCGCCTCTTTAGTAAATTACAGTCTACTTGCTAAGCTTTTACGTTTTGGGAATCGCTCTGAAGCTGTTTCAATTTTACATACAGTCCAACAGTTACTGTGCAGAGAAAGTGTTTTAATAATTTTAAAGCATATGATTAATGTGGAAATTTATCTGAATATATATATATATATATATATATATATATATATATATATATAGTAACATAATGAGTTTTAAATCAATCAAAAATAAATTAATATCACGGCAAGTCACTCACTCTAAGCTACAAGGGCATCCTGCCGACGCGTTTCGCATTAATTGAAGCTTATCAGGACAGGAGCAGCAAAGTTGTAGTATTTATACAGTTGCAGCTGGCGCACAGTTTGTGCCTTCGCGCTATTTCACCTGACACTGCAGGTTTTTTCTTTTGGTAACAGTTGACACGGAAGAGATCCGACTCAGCTGCCTTTAGTCAAAAAATTATTAACAATAAGAAAAAGTAACATAATGAGTCTTTAAATCAATCAAAAATAAATTACTATAATGGCAAGTGACTCACTCTAAGTCACAAGGGCATCCTTCCGACGCGTTGTGCTCTAATTGGGGCTCATCAGGGCAGGAGCAGCAAAGTTGTAATATTTATACAGTTGCACCTGAAACACAGTTTGTACCTTCGTGCTATTTCAGATGACACTGCAGGTTTTTTCTTGTGGTAACAGTTGGCACGAAAGAGATCCGACTCGGCTGCCTTTAGCCAAAAAATTATTAACAATAAGAAAAAGTAACATAATGAGTCTTTAAATCAATCAAAAATAAATTACTATAATGGCAAATGACTCACTCTAAGTCACAAGGGCATCCTGTCGACGCATTGTGCTCTAATTGGGGCTCATCAGGGCAGGAGCAGCAAAGTTGTAATATTTATACAGTTGCACCTGGAACACAGTTTGTACCTTCGTGCTATTTCAGATGACACTACCGGTTTTATACGAGGCGTGGAACTGCATAATGATGGCGGATTCTTCGTAATAGGCGTTGGAACATGTGAGGGATGTTATATTCACATGTCCAGGCCGCTATGTCCCGAAGCCATTGCTGCCAAATCATTATGGTTGATGTACATGCCACGAGGTGGTTTGTATTTGTATTTAGCTCCAGTGGGAACACCACATCTGCTTTCTGTAGTGGACCTTGGCATTCTCGTATGCCTATATTTAACATGTGTTGTAACATGCATAGCACATTGCTCATTTTACATAATAATATTATTCTACTGAAAGGACTAACAAATGTAATAATGCAAAACACAAGTACTATTACAGAAGTGAAAGTAAATAATCTAGGTAACACTTCAAAAAATTATTGTTATTTTAAGATAATCAAAAGTATCTATCCTGTTTGAAAATTCTTATCGCGTTGTGTATAGGTTTATTATTAATAATTAATAAATAAAAAACAAACATGGGTGTACGAGTACACAAAGTTACATTAGCTCTCTATTTTGTAAAAATACACTTCTATCTGAGAAAAAAAATTTCTTATGTGCAAAATTAAACACCTAAAGTTTAAGGTAACTACATCCTCTTTAACATAGCCAACAAAAAGTACTTTATTTAATCCAAGATTTACGACTTTCTATCAAAGATTTGCAAAAATTAGTCATGGAGGTTATTTTATTATTAACATGGTATCTTCTTACCATCAAAATTTTTTTTCATCAGTCAGTTGGCCTGTTTGGTGCAATTGCCAGTTGCTATCAACATATCTGATACAACCTACATCATTTATAATTTGTGTAAGATATTCAAGTCATATATTACATATGCAATTTTTCCAATATACGTCATAATTAATGGCCCAACAGTCAATCTCTTCTTAATAAATTTTCCCAAATTAGATTGTTTCCCCAGGAATTTAATTTAGTACCTCTTCATTTGTTATCCCTATTCAGTTAATTTTCAATATTTTTCTACAGCATCACATTTCAAAAGGTTTAATCTTTCTTCCCTGTTTTTTCCAAAGTCCACACAACCATACAATGTAGTATTCCACTTAAATATTTTTAAAAATTTTTTGTATGTATTTAGATCAATATTTGATGCTAGCAAATTATATTTGTGGCACAATTTAACACTCTATATTATCACTGTTATTTTTTCAATTCTTTGTAATTCTATATCCTAAATAACAAAATTCCTTGATTTTAGCAAATTTGTCTTGTGAATTTGTGCATTCAAGAGATCCATTTTATTACATTTACTGCATGTGCTTATTTTTGTTTTTAAATTTATTTGCATGTCATGGTTCTCACTTAAAACTTTATATATACTACTGAACATGTTTTCTAAATCGATTGTGCTATTACCTTTGGGTACTATATCATCCGCAAATCTTAGCATTGATATTATTTTGCATTGTAATATGTTCCAGTAATCAATTGTTCTTTAATTTACTTAACTGCTTACTCTAAAAATAAGTTGAAAAGTTGGAAATATAAAGAATAGCCTTCCCTGACACCTTACTTTAAGTTTGCCTCATTCTCTTAATTTTATCCATTTGTCTTCTTGAATATTTAATATTTATCTCTATATTTCAAACTTTATTTTGCAATATCTTAAATATCTTGTTCTTTCCAACATTGCTCTTTCTAAATTTACAGAGACCCAATATGTAAGATTTCCTTATTTATTCTAATTTGTATCCGTAATTATAGATATATGATTACTTCCCTAGCATCCTTATTTTTGATAAAATATAATTGGTTTTCTACTAACTCATTTTGTTATGTGTTAACTGAATTAACCCATAACATACCCTTTCTTTTATTGGATATCCAAGCTTCCGTCTCTTATATTTATTAAATCTATTGTATTTTGTATACAAGTATAGAAATTCTTTTTGTTTCCTAAATCTGGTTCTGGTTATTGTATAAATTATTTACTACATCGTAAGAATAAAAGTTTTAACATGCATAAATATGTTAAGATACAGCTTCGGGGATTTTATTGCTTTTGGGGAATGCAATATGAACACACGTTATTGAAGTGACGAAATTTTTTATTCGGATTGGTTACAAGACATCAGCTGAGTTGAATACGTCAATCCAGTAAGGAACAAAGCAGTTCTGTGACAATGGGGTAAGTACGTGAAAATTTTTAATGCCGGACTTCACAGAAATGGTTGTGCTTTTCCAAGTGTGGTTGCATGTGTGTTTCATTGTAGTGCTCAAATTTCTCGTTTCTACCTTTTCCTATAGGGCGATATTAAAATATAGGAGGCAACAATATAAAAGAAACTTGAGAAAACTGAACACCAATGCATTGAGAGGTTGGTTCCACTGCTGGAAACCATGATAATGCTTTTTGTGATTTGTAGATAGAAATTTATATGATTGAACTTTAAAAATTGATTAAGTAAAAGTGCCAGGGAAACATAACAATTGTCTACCTTTTCTTTTCGTTTTTACATAAAAAACATTAGGTAAACTCTATGACACATGCTAAACTGTTTTGTAGTTGTTATATGTATTTGTTTTAGCTTTCTTGGGTATCATTACAAAAGCTCTCTGTAAAATGTGACTGTGTTTGTCAGTTCCGTACTATGAACTGCCATGTTATCATGGGTCAAAATAAAAATCTATTAAAATATGCTTTCATAAGGAAGCAGAAATCAGTTAAAAAATTGAGGAATAACTTTTGGAAAAATAATTAATACTTAAATTTTTATTTGTGCAATTCTTCAGATTAAAATTATATTAAAGGTTAATTCACATAGGAGCAATCAGGTAGGTGATATAGAATTTGAAGAGCACATTTTTTCACACAGGCAACAGTAATTTTCAAGTAGTAAGATACATAACTTGAAATTAAAAAAAGAATTTTAAACTCATAAAATACTAAACATGCAAAAAGTTTCTCAATACATGGTTTGCCATATTTTAAAATGTTAGCATAATGGATTGAAATGGCATTTGGCATGCACATAAAGTGAAGCACAGATTTGAATATAATTATTTCCAAGCAAAAGTATATAAGACGTCCAGCACATAAAAATAACAAACAAACAATCCACATTCCACAAAAAAAGAAATACAACAAGATGCACAATTCAACAAATAAAAATAGGATACGTTCAAGGACAAACAGTAGCTGATGACAATAAACAGAATTCCTAAAGGCCTGGGAATTTAGGATAGGAATTTATTATGAATATAATGAATATCCACCCTGTAAGTAAAACTTGCTGACCAGCTTAAAACAAATGCTTATTTAATAATCATATTTCATACTTTGTGTAGAAACAAGAAATTGATTTGTATTGTTTATATGGTTTAAATATCTATTCAGTATTTCCTTACCATTTTATTAAAAAAATGTAGTTTTCATTACTTAATTTCGTTCCGTCCCCAAACTGGGGTATTAAACTTGCACAAAAAATATATAACTTTTAGTGTTATAAGGAATGAAGAAATAGTGCAGAATATATTAGAAGCAGAGAAAAGAGAAAAATAGAGGTAGACCTAGGTTAGACCATTGCACACAGATAGTAAAAGATGTAGGTATTTCAGGGAAATGTGTAGATTAGTTCAGGATAGAAATCAACAAAGGTGCGCGTGTAACCAGTCCCAAGATTGGAGAAGTTATAATTAAATAAAACAAAGAATTTCAAAATTATTGTTTTTGTAATATAACAAACTTTTTTTTTTAAATTCATGTTATAATATTGCGTGAATTGTAGTTATTGTAATATTTCGATCTAATTTTCACTGGAAATCAAAACTTCTCAGAGTCCATTGTAGAATAGATAAGTAATTTCAATAACAAAATATATAAAGAAAAATCAGATTTTAGTAATTTTCTCAGATATTTTTATGGATTTTTTTAGATATCCTATTGTCAATTTTGCATTACCGATATTTGAAAATCAAAAAGTTAATTTTCCCTCCTAGAAAATAAAAAAAAAACTTGAAAGTTTTTCTTGAATGCTTTTGAGTTTAAGAATACTAAAAGAAGTATGATGGATGAACAGTACAAAGATATTATGCTAGGTGGTTGTAGTTTGAGAAGATTCATGATTGAAGTACTAAGAGGTAACCATTACTTTTACAATGTAGAAACATATTAAGGAGAAGTCCTAGATATGGTCACATAAGAGACAAACTTTTTCCTTGGAATAACTGTATGTAACTAATTTCAGAAAGATGACAACAATTTGACATCTGTACATATTTGTATTTGTTTGTGTAGCACAAATGCAGTTTGTAAATTAAATATAAAGGCCGTACAAAAATACCCCATGGAAATTAGAAAAGGGCAAGATAAAAAAATCATCTGGTTTGAAAGCCATGACTAGGTAAATAACCCTGAAATATACTATTGTAAAACTCGCCATAAGAGCTGACAGTAATTTGCATGCAAAAACCTTTGCACCGTGACTTACTTGCATAAATATAAACTTGTAGGATTTCAGAAATTTCCCTTTTCACATCCTCCAAGGTATGACCACAAATACAAGTTTGAAGAATAAAACAAAAATTATATATTTTTAATTACATCAATCTGCAATTCAGTATGTGTTATAACAAACCTTACATTTCAGAAGTTGATACTACCATGCTAAGCCCTAGTGAAATTATAGCCTATATCTTATTGTTGCTATGATAAGATGAGCGTACTACGTACTTAATAAGAATTAACAATTTTTAACATTTGGTTATCAAATTCAATTTATATACAGAAAAACTTGCAGATTTACGCTTATTGTACAAATCCACGTAAAGTATTTATATTCGCAGCAGTTCCCAGGATGTTCTAACAACCAATCAGTTACACAAAATTATTACCATATAGAGAGGTCTAAATACATTATTACTTAAACCTGTCCAAATTTTTATATTGACATCCTAACTGTCAACCAGGATTTGCATTTTAGATACCTCATGTTCAGGAATAATCAGAATTGCATCTTTAGACAACCCTGTTTCCCTACAAGATTAAGTTTGTCCTACAACAGATATTTTCATATTGTATAAATAGTGTACTAACTTTCAGGTTTATATGTAATACAAAAAATGAAAATTAAAATATAATGCCACTCAAAATGTTCCCAACATCAAGACCAGCCTGTGCCGTAAGACCTGTGTGAATATTATAGAATCTTAAATAAAAATAATGCAAAATTCTTGCAAGAACAATCAGATTTTGATTACAATGCAATAAAAAAAATACCGAAATATTCTTTCTGCAAATATGAATAAGAAATTTAACCAAATCGTAAGTAGAGGAATAGAAAAACATGCTATTAAATACGTTAATACAATGATTGAAAACCATTCACAATGCAAGGATGGCATAGGGACAAAACTGCGTTAAGGGTGGGAAAGAATGTTCATGAACGAAATGCTAACAAAAATATAAATAATGTAAAAACCCTTGAGAATGAATTATTAGTTGCACAATACCTTTTTAAAATAACAAAACTTAACTCTTCAGAGTCATTATGCAATACCTGCTTGACAGCATACTTGTCTGAATGTTTATTTTTTAGATGACTACAGGTCATGCAGTCCACATGTTACCAATCCAACTGCTCGATTCATAAAAACGGTGTTCAGACCGAACGTTTGCGTGGTTAATTTTAAGTTATTTTTAAATTTGTAGTTGTAAATCAAATAGTAAAGCTGTCATCCCTTGTCCCGTTATATCCTGTCCTAAAACCTCCTTTGTGCATGTGTAAATTAAGTTGAAAAAGGGGTAGTGACAGAAACACTCATAGATATCGGAGCGAAACTGTTGTTCGTTCGGTAAGTGAGTTAGTCATTAGTGTCGCCGAATGTGATTTTATCGATAAACCCCTAAAAAACAGTGAACGTGCAAAAGCAAAACGTACTATAATTCGCGTACAGTCTACTTAGTTGAAGAATAGGAACTACACCTTAGAACAATAAAACACCGCGGAGGTAAGTCGATATACAAATTTATAAGACTCCCGCGTAAATAAACAAACGGATTACCACTAAAAGATGTTTGTATTCAACCCCTCCGATATTTAAAATCTTGAACTTAAATGGCAGCCAAGAATAAAATAATACTACAAGTAGAACTAAGGAATACTATTTAATTTAATTGCAGTAGTAAATTAAGCAATAAATGTATTTTTGAAAATTTTTTACATCAGTATTCTAGCTTTTGGGACATATGTACTTATTTCATCCATTTGAAAGCATACATTTCTTCTAGCAAAAAGTGGTTAATCAGAAAAAACCCTTCCCTAGTTGAAGCAACTGCATGTGTTCTCTGCACCTCTTTGCAAATTTACTTACTGTTTACACAACTTCTACATTATAGGTTATAGGCACCATGTAATATTTGTTTATTTCTTCTATTCTTGTAGTTTTAGGCCAAACTTCTTCAAAACTTTGGCTTTTATATGTGTATCTGGTCCTGTGTATTTAGGCAGGTGAATTCAATATTGTTTCCTGCTTTGGCTTTTCATTCTATCTTGTACTTTTGAATATTTTTCTGTTGTGTTGTATGTGTGTACCTTACAGTCGTATCTGTTCACAGAGATAGTTTGTTTCTAATCATGTAAATCATATTGCACTCTTGTTATGCTGCCTTATATCTATGTTGACGTTAAAAGGATGATATGGTACACAGCAGTTGATATCTTATACACTCATTTTGTATGTTACTTATTAGTTTTAATACTGACTGTTGAAGTTCTTATATTTTATATAGAGACTTAAATATGATATAAACCACTTGTTGTTAACTGGTAGGATTATAGATACACCAGCTGCTTAGATCATATTCATACATTTAAATAAAAATACTCTACAATGAAATGTAATTACTAAAGAAACAAAACCTATCATGCATATTATCAGCTACAAGTTGAAACCACCAATTACTTCTAGCATCTGTCCATAACAATACTTAATTTTTTTTAACATATAAATCTTTTATAACATATTTAATAATAAAAACTTACTACAGTGCGATTTATGAAAAATATGCTATGTAATGCAGAAGGTCTTTTTGTTCAGACATTGCTCATTCTATGCAGTAGGCAATAGTTAAGTTTTTACTAGTAATTTATTGTTGAACATAAACCTCAACATGATGAAATTTAAACCTACATTCATTCAAGTCAAAGTTATTACATGCGTTTAGGAGCATCCTCGATATGTAAGTGAGTTTTAGTAATTTTTTGACAATACGAAAAGTTAAGAATTGACGTCTTTTATGTTGAAATCATAATACAGTAAACAAGCATTCTTAATATAATTGTTAAAAAAGCATCAAAGACTTCTTAATAAAACAAAACATCGGTTATGGGCCAAAGATGTTCTTAGAAAACGATAACAAAATAAAATAAGTATGGTCTTTCGTCCTAGAAGCGGCCCGATTATTGACAAAACCAGCAAAATCGCGGGAATAACTAAGTATAATTTATGATTTTAGCATTAGTATGCAACGCCGCAATAATAGTGTATGTGAAACAAGGACATATAGATAGCATCACGGATAACTGGAATCAGATAATTAGGTAATAAATAGCCGCGATTTTAGACGCTAATTGGTTTTCCGAGAACCCTTGCATCATAATGTTCCACATTTTTCTAGTAAGCTTCTGGAAACAGATAAATTTGTATATAAAGAAGCGTTTATCAAATAAAGATTCATTCATTCATTAGATTTCAAGAAGTTTATTCAGTAATTTGATTCGAGCGCGAAATGTTATTTTAAGTCGCAAGCGGTTGCTATGTGGAAATAGTATTTGAGTATGCGGTAACTATATTGTGATTAATAGTCGCGAGGTTGCAATGAATAAAAAAGAAATATTTTAAGCGTACTTACAACGAAAAATAAAAATTATTAATAAAAAAAGGAAAAGTCTTTCAAAATAACGTTATTTTAAAGATTGTATTAAATAATCAAATGGAAGATTTAATCAGAAATGTACTTTGGTAATTGCTATTTGAAATGAAATTTTTTATGGAAAATCTTGTAATCTGATTTGACGTCAATTTAAAATAAGATATTTTATTACGAGGAACGTTTTTGTGGATTCTGCAAGTATCACTTTTAAATTTATTTTTAACTGATTTATATTTAATGTAAGGCATAATAATAAGTGTTAATCATATAATATTTTTTATGCAAAGGGTTTTACCAAGAGACTTTGTGATCAGAGTTTGAAATATTTTGACCTTTTAATAGATTATCTGTCAAGGATTTTTTGGCCAAACAAACCTTACAAGCACGGCAATAAACATAAACAGGTAAACCATCCTTAAATGAATAAGTTTAATTCTGTAAATTTAAAATAAGGTTAGCAACAATTTTCGTTTGTAATCAATACTTCTTAAAAATTATTTTGTTTTAAAGAAACAATGTTATAAATGTTCTAAATGCTTTTGTATAAAAAAAATTTCATACTGTATAAAAGCTTTGTAAAATTGCTGTTTGATTTCATTTTGAAAAACTCCGTCAGTTCCGTTGAGCTAGCTAGGCAAAATTAAAAAGGAAGGTAAGTGAACCAAAAATAGAAAGAAGTTTACTTACGTTCATCAAGTTTCGTTTTCAAGATGTATTTTATACAATTCACGACTGCTATTTTAACCTTGCACCAACTTGTGCATATTTAATTTATTGTAATTAAAAATCTCAAACTCACTAGTCGCGTAACTCATTTGCTATCGTAGTTCGAAGCTTGGCTGAAGATTGAAAGAAGAAAATTTACCGCCTCCTCTTGGTTTATATAGACACAAAATTGCCCCCCAAATCATTTCACACCACTCCACTAAACACGCTTTCTTGGTAACCCTTGTTAAACGGTCTACCGATTCCACAAACCCATGCACAAAACAACACCAAACCGTCGTTCAATTCTACACCCAACCATTAACCTTCAGCTATTCACGGTAAAATTGGTGGCCATTTGCCAAGCGTCTCAAAAATCTCAGAATTTTCAATCACAAACAAACATTTTACTCAAAATCCTCATTAAAATCTCCAATGGCTATTAAATTCGTCAAAGACCCAAGTCAACTGACACCAACACCAGCATCCAAAACACCCCTCTTTCATATGCGTATATACGGTCACCTCTCCAACTTGCATCCAAAATGTTCTGTCCTTTGTCTTGTACACTTCCTCAATTTTCTGTCAGTTATCCGTTTCTTGTATCCTTGTCTAACCAGTATGTTTTATCTCTTTGCCTTTACCCTCGCTGTTTACAAGTTCTATTCTACCCTACCAATCTACACTCTATCGTCTTTCTCGTTCTTATATACACAGTCTAACAGTCCTATTCTGTCTGTCGCCCTTTACCGCACTACTCATTTCCCTTTCAAACCGATGTCTTGTGAAAATACACAGCATCTCAGTCTTGCTTATCTACCTTTAAAATTTCCTCGTCTTATAAACGTTTCAAAGTTAATTACAACTAACATATGATATCTTTCATTCTTTGCTACCGAATACAAAACACAATCCTTCTTTTTATTTTATCGATCCATTTTTGTATGTAACCTTCAACATCCTATCTAACATAGACCTGCTTTTCAATTTTAACGATCTTCTACCTAGAAACCTTGACACTTGTTTACAGGTTTTTAAATTAATACGCTGAATGTATTTACAATGCTAAACTTTACTGGAAATGTTTCGTTCGCAGCACGTTCTTTCTTAGAAACTCATGACAGTTAACTTGTTTCTTGACGACACTTTTATATCTTATGCTATTATAAACCTTTGAAAAATTATAAATGTTCCAGCTAGATATTACCCTACACTAAGTACACAAATAGAATAATTACACTTTGAATATCAGTTACTTAATACCACTAAAGAATTCACCCTCCTAAATTATTGATTTTCATGCCACAAAATGAAAAGTTTTCTTACTAATAACTTTGCATGGTACTTATACATTTAAATGCACGTGTTTACCTTTACACTTCCTATATCTAATAATTGTAATTAATCTTTACCCTAACCCTAAAATGAAGCAAAATTAACCTTAAAGCTTATTTTAAATTATAAATCCCTAGGCTATAGCTTTGAAAAACGTTTTAAATTATTACTTGCCTTCTATATACATGGTGTACCCTGTTATAAATATTTATATGACCTATCTACCATCAGTTCTAACCTATAAATCCACAGAAATATATATATATATATATATATATATATATATATATATATATATATATATATATATTGTAACGGGCTACTACTACCGCGTTTCTTTAATTTAAAACAAGTAATAATAAAGGTCTTTATTGCTCACTGTTCACAAGTCTAATTAATAGTATATGCCTTATTCATATATGTTTTCAGTCCACTTAACAATGAAGCACTATTACACTAATGAATTTACAAGCACTAATTTCTTCTTAAACTACAGCATATAACATTTATGTTTACTTCTAAAAGCTCAAACTACTATTACTTTACAACGTTATAATTTATATTAGACATTCTAGTATAGACTGACCCTTGCATTTCTTAGCGGTCTTATATATACTCAGATTTAAATATATGACTCATCTTCTGGTAATTACGAGAAGCTTCCAGGTCTGGCGAGAATGAACAGTGCTGGCGGCGTTTTGTGTGTTTGATTGCTAGAAGTATTCTAAAATCCTGAAGACTATGCAGACCCTACAACGCTTGTGTGTTTGACGGGTTGCCTAATAGTAGCTCGCAACACTACCCCCTCTTTAAAATCGTTACGTCTCGTAACTGTAACTACATTTTGGCGCCAATTCGATAAATGATGACGGTATCGGCAGCTATCTCCTCTGGTGCATCCACCGCGTCGTTGGAAATAACAGTCAATACTCTTTTCTTGGTCTTGGTAGGCAACCGGCTGATAACAACAAACAAGAACCTGGACGTTGGTTTCCTGGAAAACTACTTCTAGCATATTTCGGACTATCCTCCAATCTAAGCGATCCAGTCCGCAACCTAGCTTGGGAACTGCTAGTTTCGTTACTACATTTTCCATCATCTGAGCTTTAAGATTCAGCAAAGCCTCCCATAGATGTCCATAACTAGGTCTTTGCCATGAAGAATTTTTGGTGACCAGATAGTAAACATAACGATTTTTATCTTGAAGAACCAAAGCTTTTCCTACAGTTGGCCGCTGTTGTACTAATTCATCCACACATTCAAACTTTTTCTTGAAAACAACAGCTATTCCCCTTGACATTTCCAGATCTTGAGCTACGCAATGTGCAAGGGAATACTCTTCTGGTGCTCTAAACAGGTCTTACTGCTTTTCAACAACAACGCCAAATCTCGCCTTAGCGGAACCACCATACGCCGCCATAAAACCCTCGAAATCTACATTTGGCTCATGATTAATAACTTGTCGAATGCCATTCTCTTTATTCGAGCCTTCCTGGTTGTTGCTAGCGTAGGATGTTAAACGGTCAAAGTGTACCACTTTCGGTTTACCACGGGGAGATCTTCTGATCCGGTACACTACATCATTAATCCTTTTCATCACTTCGTACGGGCCTTCCCATTGTCTTTGTAATTTTGGCGACAACCCCCGTTTTCTTTGTGGATTATACAACCACACCAAATCTCCAGGTTGATAACCACCTTCTTGTGCTCTCGTGTCATATTGTGATTTCATTCGATCGCTTGCTGCCTGGATATTCTTTCGGACGTTTTCGTGAATGCTATTTAATCTTTCACGAAGCTTACTAACGTAATCTTCACCTGCGATCTTTTCTCCAGGTTTAAATCCAAACTGAAGATCATATGGTAGCCGCAATTCACGTCCTAACATTACGCAAGCGGGCGAGTATCCTGTGCTGTCATGTACCGAAGATCGGTACGTCAGTAGGAACAAATGTAAATATTGGTCCCAGTCTCGTTGATGTTCAGAGACAACTTTGGCCAGGTACTTCCCTAACGTCCTGTTCATTCTTTCAACCATTCCATCCGATTGGGGATGAAGTGGCGTGGTTCTAGTCTTCCTGATTCCAAGGTGCTTGCAGACGTTTTGAAACAACGCCGATCGAAGTTTCGACCTTGATCGGAGTGTAATTCCAACGGAACTCCCTGGTTAGGTATAGCATATGCCTCCGGCCATTTGGTAAAATAATCCATTGCAACCAAGATGTATTTATTTCCTTTCTCTGATTCAGGAAACGGACCAGCTATATCAATGGCTACCCTCTCAAAAGGATTCCCCACGTTATACTGTCTCATTGGGGCTTTCCGTTTTGAGAGCGGACCATTTGCAGAGGCACACAATTCACATTTCCGGCACCACTCCTTCACATCATCTTTGCAGTTCAGCCAATAGAATCTTTCTCTCACTCTCTCGAGAGTTCTTTTCACGCCAAAGTGCCCTCCGGAAATACCATCGTGCAAGTGCTGCAACACTTCCGGCACTCTGCTTCTCGGCACTATCACTTGAAGTCTCTCAGTGCCATCTTCAAATTCCAGGCGTCGTTTCAAGATTCTATTTTCCATCATAAAGGAGTCCCACTGTGCCCAGTATGCCTTCAGGCTCCTACTTAAAATACTAATTTCTTCCCAAGCTGGTCGTTGTCCTCTATTTTTCCACTCAATAATACGTCCCAATTCGGCGTCATTTTCCTGGTCTTCTCGTATTCTTTCGAGTTGCCAAGTATCATCGGTTACCGTCATTCTATGGATGACACTTATTTTCTCTTCCATCTTGGAGCAATGATTGCAGTTTACTGGACAAGGTCTCCTTGACAAAGCGTCTGCATTCCGATGGCTAGTTCCTACCCGATGTTCTGTGTCAAAGTCATATTCCTGCAGCCGCTCTATCCACCTTGCAACTTGCCCTTCAGGATTTCGAAACTGCAGTAACCATTTCAGTGCAGCACGGTCTTTTCTCAACAGGAATTTACGGCCGTATAAGTACTTATAAAAGTGCTCTACGGATTTGACGACGGCCAACAGCTCCCTTCTTGGCACACAATAGTTCCTTTCTGACCGCGACAAGACCTTGCTGAAATACCCAATAACTTTTTCTTGTCCGTCCTGCACTTGAGAAAGAACGCCTCCTATAGCTGTGTTACTGGCATCGGTATCCAACACAAATTTTCCCTCCATCCGTGGATAACTCAAAATTGGTGCTGTAACTAGTAGCCGTTTCAGTTGTTCAAATGCTCTGTGGCAGTCGTCATTCCAATCATATTCTTGTCCATCTTCGGTTAATTTTGTTAACGGTTTGGCAATGTTCGCAAACCCAAGTATAAAACGTCGGTAATATGTGCACAATCCTAGAAAACTGCGTAGTTGGTGTATATCTGCTGGTGTAGGCCACTCATGTACCGTTTTTATTTTGTCAGGGTCAGCTCTTATTCCGGTCTCTGAAACGACATGTCCTAGGTATTTCACCTCTTTTCCAAATATGTGGCACTTCTTGGGGCTTAATGTAAGGTTTGCCCCGCGTAATCTTTGGAATATCTCCTCTAGGTTCTTAAGATGTTCTTCAAAAGACCGGCCTAACACTATCACATCGTCCAGGTACACCAGACATGTCTTCCAGGACAGTCCACGCAGTACCGACTCCATCAATCGTTCAAAAGTAGCAGGAGCATTGCATAATCCAAATGGCATGACCTTGAACTGCCATAATCCAGTTCCAATTGTAAACGCAGTCTTTTCTTTATCGTTTGGCTCCAAGCCTACCTGCCAGTATCCGCTTTTCAAGTCCAAGGTCGAAAACCATTTAGATCCGGATAGAGTATCTAAGGTGTCATCAATTCTGGGCAAAGGATAGCTGTCTTTTTTTGTCACATTATTAAGCCGCCGGTAGTCTACACAAAACCTTGTCGACCCGTCCTTTTCCTTGACAAGCACTACCGGGGATGCCCATGGACTATTCGAGGGTTCAATCACTCCCTGTTCTTCCATATCGGTGATAATTTGCTCAGCTTCCTTACGTTTTGCCAAAGGAAGCCGCCTGGGTGTTGTCTTATCGGTTGCGCATCTCCAGTATTGATCTTGTGTTGCACAACATTCGTCCTTCCTTTCTCACTATCATCCAGTGCAAACACACCTCGATATCGTACGACCAGTTCTTTTACCTTGCCCAGTTGGTCGCCATTTAATCCTTGACACGAGGGTATCAACATATCCAGCAATTTCTGTGAGCAACCGTTGGTTGGTTTATTTTTCGTGTCGTCCACACAACGTTTAATATGACATACTGGAATGCAACTTCCCACAATCATGCCTTTCTTCAGGGTCACTGTATGGGGGATTAATGTTCAGCACCCTTACTGGTACCATATTTCGAGATTTTACCAGCGTTCTTCCAATCAGAAGTCCCTCCTGACCCATTCCCGATTCAGTTGCTTCCATCATGCATACTTGTCCTTCCCGGAGCGTACCATCCGGGCGTCCCATTACTATCATTTCTGCCTTCTCGGGTATTTTCATATCGCAAATCATTCGAACTTGCATCGTCTGGTTACTCCTACCTTGAAATGGAATCTCATCATCATCTATCCGAAGCACATTTTCTTTCATGTTTGCATGAAACCCATATTCTCTCATGAGATCCATTCCCAAGATCACTTCTTCTGTAATTTCAGCTACCAACACTCGATGATTAATTAATTTGTCCCCAATTGTCAACATAACGGCAGTCTCTCCGTGAGTACAAATTTTCTCACCACTTGCCGTTCGAAGACACACCGATACAGGTAGCATTTTTCCACGACCAACCAAATCTGGTTTTTGTCGCTCCTGTATCCACGAGTAATCGGACACCCCTACCATTAATTCTTCCATCGATATAAATGCTGTCCAGACTCCTCATCGACGATGCCGCACGGATGATAATCTCCGGGGCACTACGTTGTGCTGTCGACGTTAGCCCTCTTACGTCGACTTGCTTTAGTTTTCCTGCTGCTCAACCGGTTGTTTTTTTGGTTGAGTACAGCGTCTCTGTATGTGACCAACTTCACCGCAGTTCCAGCATCGCAGACGCAATCGCCGCGGTCGTTGTAGTTCCAGCCTTTCTGCCACACGGTTGACTATTTCATCTATGCTGTTCTGAGCTTGACCAGGTTCCTCTAAGGCAGACCGAACTTTGTGACCTATCCTGTGTGATGTCTGCTTAGCTGCTTCAAATTCAAGCGCATGGGCCAGTGCGTCATCCAACATTTTTGGCCGTGCTAGTCTTAGCGCTTGCTGTATTTCGCCATCCTTAACGCCATCCACAAATGTTTGGACAGCAAGTTGTTTGAGGAAGCTATCTGGTGCCGTTGGGTATGCCAATCTAACTAACCTGGCAATGTCAGCTTCGAATTCTTGCAGGTTTTCACTTGTCTTTTGCGAGCGGTTCTTAACTTGTGCGTGGTAAACCTGTTGAAGGTGAGCATCTCCATATCTCATCTCAAGCTTTGATGTTAAGAGGCCGTAATCATTCTGCTGGTAATCGGGAATCGTTTGTAAGATGTTAAGAGCCTCCCCCCGTAGGGCCACTATTAAGGAGATAGCCTTCTCTTTGTTGCACCAACCGTTGGCTATTGCAGCAGCTTCAAATTGTTTCAAATATGTGGGCCAAGGTGTTTTACCATCGAATGTAGGTGGTTTTACTTTAAATTTAGACGGAATTGACTCGCTTCTTTCCATGGTTCTTATTTCTGGAATGTTCTGATTAACAACTTGGCTTGGTAATTCAAGTGGTCGCGTTGTTAGTGAAATCATTTGTTCTTGAAGCCTCATCACATCTTCTTCCATTTTTACCAATTTATTATCCAACTTTTGCTCAACTGTTTTTACCTGTTCAGTGAAATCTTCTTTCAATGCAATGGAGCTTTCCATTAATCTTCGTTCTAACGTGGCTGTATTTTCACTTAACTTTTCGGTAAGGTTTGATTCCAGTTCAACTGACCTCACTAAGTTTTCATTGAGTGTCACTTGCATTTGGGATTTAAAATCCTTAAGGAAGTTCATTAAAGTTTCTGCCTCCATTTTACTTTGATTTCTTGTAACTGGCATATACAAACTACTTAAATGTCTTTAGACTTGTGTTTTAAATTAATCACTATATACCCCACACAGGCTGACACCAGTGTAACGAGCTACTACTACCGCGTTTCTTTAATTTAAAACAAGTAATAATAAAGGTCTTTATTGCTCACTGTTCACAAGTCTAATTAACAGTATATGCCTTATTCATATATGTTTTCAGTCCACTTAACAATGAAGCACTATTACACTAATGAATTTACAAGCACTAATTTCTTCTTAAACTAACTTCTTTACCATAGGTCCATTAACAACACTAACACAACTATTTGTTTATACACTTCTATTTATTTATGCATACTACAAGCTGCATGTACATTAGACACAGAATATAACATTTATGTTTACTTCTAAAAGCTCAAACTACTATTACTTTACAACGTTATAATTTATATTAGACATTCTAGTATAGACTGACCCTTGCATTTCTTAGCGGTCTTATATATACTCAGATTTAAATATATGACTCATCTTCTGGTAATTACGAGAAGCTTCCAGGTCTGGCGAGAATGAACAGTGCTGGCGGCGTTTTGTGTGTTTGATTGCTAGAAGTATTATAGAATCCTGAAGACTATGCAGACCCTACAACGCTTGTGTGTTTGACGGGTTGCCTAATAGTAGCTCGCAACAATATATATTGCTGAGACTAACCCTCGCTTTGGAACGTTACTAGATGGGTGATATGAAAATGGCCGCACGTTGAGGTGTCACTAAAATAGTGTTATAAAAGACCCGCGTTGAGAGTGATATGAAACAGATACAGCAATTTGTTTAACTTGAAATTGTTCACTTACCTTTTTTTTTAAATTTTGCATGGCTAGCTCAACGGAACTGACGGAGTTTTTCAAAATAAAATCAAACAGCATAATTACAAAGCTTTTATATAGTATGAAATATTTTCTCTCATACAAAGCGTTTAGAACATTTATAACATTGTTTCTTTCAAACATAAAATAATTTCTAAGAAGTATTGATTACAAACAAAAATTGTTGCTTACCTTATTTTAAATTTACAGTGGTTATGTTTATTGCCACGCTTGTAAGGTTTGTTTGGCCAAAAAATTTTTGACAAATAATCTATTGAAAGGTCAGAGTATTTCAAACTCTGATCACAAATTGTCCTGGTAAAACCCTTTGCAAAAAAATATTATATTATTAACACCTATTATTATACCTTACATGAAATATAAATCAGTTAAAAACAAATTTAAAAGTGATACTTGCAGAATCCACAAAAACGTTCCTTGTAATAAAATATCTTATTTTAAATTGACGTCAAATCGGCTTACAAGATTTTCCATTAAAAATTCTCATTTCAAATAACAATTACCAAAGTACATTTCTGGTTAAATCTTCCTTTTGATTATTTAATAAAATCTTTAAAATATCGTAATCTTAAAGAACATTCCCTCTTGTAATTAATAATTTTCATTTTGCGTTGTAAGTTACGTTTAAAACATTGCTTCTTTATTCATTGCAACCTCGCGACTATTAATCACAATATAGTTACCGCATACTCAA